>CAUZXS010004370.1:0-132554 GCA_963585895.1 Sepioteuthis lessoniana | reverse complement strand
TACGTAGGTATGAATAATGCCATGTAAGAGAGAGAGAGAGAGAGAGAGAGAGAGAGAGAGAGAGTCCGTTTACATGTGAGGACAAGAAAGCGAAAAATCTATACTTTCTTATAAGAAAGAAAGAAAGAAAGAAAGAAAGGGTTTCTCACAATTGTGAGGGTAAGAACGAAAAAAAAACTCAGTAAAATAGTCTAAAATATGCAAAGGAAACAAAAAAGAATAAAAAGTGAGAAGACCACTGTCTTATGTTAAAGAAAGAAAGAAAGAAAGAAAGAAAGAAAGGGTTTCTCACAGTTGTGAGGGTAAGAACGAAAAAAAAAACTCAGTAAAATCGTCTAAAATATGCAAATGAAACAAAAAAGAATAAAAAGCGAGAAGACCACTGTCTTATGTTAAAGAAAGAAAGAAAGAAAGAAAGAAACAGTTTTTTGGATATGCATAAGCGTGTGAGGAGTGGTTTCTCACGTATACGTTAGTAAGAAAGCAAAAATGTAGCAAAATTTTATATTATATGCAAAAGAAAGAA
This sequence comes from Sepioteuthis lessoniana, assembly GCA_963585895.1. Classification (NCBI taxonomy): domain Eukaryota; kingdom Metazoa; phylum Mollusca; class Cephalopoda; order Myopsida; family Loliginidae; genus Sepioteuthis; species Sepioteuthis lessoniana. The sequence continues at coordinate 132,028 of CAUZXS010004370.1, read as the reverse complement.
AGAAAGAAAGAAAGAAAGAAAGAAAGAAAGAATAGGTTTCTTACATACGCAAGAGTAAGTAAGAAAGAAAGACAGTAAAATCGTTTAATATATGCAAAAGAAAGAAAAAATACAAAAAGAAAGAAAAGCTCTCTTTAATAAGAAAGAAAGAAAGAAAGAAAGAAAGAAAGAAAGACATTAGAATTGTCTAAAATATGCAAAATGAAGAAAACAGGAGGAAGAAAGAGAAGGGCTCTCTCTCTCCTATGTTAAAGAAAGAAGAAAAGAAGGAACGGAGAAGGAAATAAAAAAGAAAAGTTTTCTCACATATGTGCAAAAAAGTGAGTAAAAAAAGACCGTAAAATACATGCAAAAGAAAAAAGGAGAAAGAGAGAGAAGGCGTCTCTCTTATGAGAAAGAAAGAAAGAAAGAAAGAAAGAAAGAAAGAAAAATTCTCACATACGTGAAAGAAAGACTTGGAAAGCAATCGCCATTTGTTACTGATCCTATGAATATACATTAAGCTTCACCTAATCAGACATGTTAATAAAAACAAAATACTTACGATGATCTAGATATCAATCAATCGTTTTCTATATTAATTATACTGAGTCTTCTCTAGTCTAGCAATGGAGCACCCTAATTCGAAGAAACTCAAACCAGCTTACACTTCCAAGATAGCGCACCCAAGGTTACGCTTTCAAGAAAATCGCCCCTAAGAAGTCGATCTCAAGATATCGCTGCCTTGATAACGCTCCTGAATAATCGCTCAAAAGAAATGACTCCATGCTACAAGTATATCGCTCCCAAGATAACGTTCCCAAGAAATTGCTACATGAAAGCGCTCCTAAGAAATCACTCTCAAGAAATGGTCGTAAGATAGGGCTCTCGAAGGATCATGCCTAAGATAACACTCTCTTGAAATTGCTCCTAAAAATTGCTTAAAGGTAGAGCTCCCAAGAAATCGCTCCTAAGATAACTCTCCAATGATAATCGTTCCCTAGAAATTGCTCCAAGATAACGCTCCCAAGAAACCAACTGTGCCAATCCATACGCCTATATTATTTTCTGTTTAAATATTTCGTTCCAGCTTCATACACAAATCAAAATTTTATCAGGTGTGTAATTCAAAAAACTGGATTTTTTCTTACTGCATATAAGTATGTACTTACCCAACCTTTCGACCACGGGCAAGATGCTACATAAGGTCAATTCTTAAGTCGAGTAAATTTGGTTTGGATTAAGAATTTTCAACACCTAGACCAGGTGCTTCAATCTCAATCTTCAAAGAGCCTTGTCTGTTTCACAATTTACCCATAACCAGAGAAGAACAGTTTGATACAAACAAGAATACTAACGCTATTTGAAATTTGAACAGCTTCGTTCAGGATAACTGCACATAAATCTCAACACAATGAATCTGGACAAAAGAAGTACATATTATAACTGTGTTGAGAACACAATCATTGAAAAATAAACACAGAACTAAAGTAGATTGTTTTAAGAAACTAATGTGAGAAAAAACGAGTGGATTGAAGACTGGTGTGCGTGTCGGAAGCCTACGACTGAGGCCTTAACTTTTCGCGTCGTGTGTGTCCAAATTCATTTGTCCAGGAGAGCGACAGGATGAGAAAGGTTTTTACATCCCCACGCTAACCTGCTCTTAATTGGAGGCTACGTCAAGGATATGAGTCAGTTATAATTAAGGATGGAATTCTGACGAATAGCAGGACACGCAAAATTTCCCCACAAAAGACCCTTACGGCAGATGTTTTACTAATTAACAAAGAATGAATGAACACACCGTGTGTCCTCGAAGTATGCAACCGTCAAATCTTATAAATATTTTCTTAAATTGTGGGTACAAATAATCTCTTACACACACAGATACACACACATGCACATACATAACTACATGGTGGGTTGCTTCGTCCCCGACATCGTTGATTGATATCCTGCGTTGATAGTGATTTGTGTTCTAAGCTAAGAAAACGAGTGTTTTGAATGCTGATTTTCAAGGTAGGAATATGGCCTCTATTAGATTTTAATGGACATTTCATGTTAATGTAACAATGAACATTGTAATGTGCTTGTAAAATTTGCTGCACAATACTAATATCTGTGACGCTTTGTTCAAAGTCATCTGCTTGTGTCAGACCAGATTTTGGGCTGAGGTAACTGCAGTGTTCAAGCCTTGAAAATACGAATTTTGATCGTAGATAAATCTAACTAACCAAGAACAACGCAAGACAACTTCATTTTACGTTCATTGTCTTATTCATATCCAATTTTTTCTCTGTATATATATATATATATATATATCGCTCTCCTTCCTTCTCTCTCTCTCTCTCTCTCTCTCTCTCTCTTTTCTACTTTATATGTATGTCTTCTTTCTTTCTTTCTTTCTTTCTCACTCTCTTTTTGTATCCAACCCTGTCGACCGGGGCAGTAGAATACCCCGGCTGCATCTCTGTAGAGAGGTAAGACCGTTCCCCCGAACGAGTGTCCTGCATATGACACTAAACAATCTGATGATGAGGCTCCAGCCTTAGAGCTTTCAAGAATGTGGAGCATTCCTTCATCGCCATTGCTCCAAGTTCCTCTCTAACTCGGAGTGGTAGCACCTAATAGGGTCCTATGTATGGGTCAAATAGAACATACTTTGTGTGCAAACAAATGACTGATGTTAAATTGGGACTGTTATGGAGCAATACATCAAACTATTTAACTGTGTGAACTGAAGAGCAAGCGCTCATTTAGGAATGTTATCGACAAAATGTGTTTATAAACCATATTAATTTAATATATATGTATAAACAGGCATTAGACAACCAAAAGTTGCTGGTAAGTGATCAAACCAAGCCAAACGAAACCAAACGTAAGCAGTCTGCTGGGGTGTCAGAATACACCGACAGCATCTCTGCAGAGGGTGAAAACTCTGGCAACGCCTATCCTGGATATAACACTAAACAATCTGATGCTGAGGTTCTAGTAATGCTGGGGCTTGGGGAATGCGGTGTACCCCTCCATTACCATCACTTCTAGGTTCATTCTGACCCGGAGTAGCACCTGATAGGGTCCTATCGATGGGTCAAATAGTACAAAAAACTGTACTTAAGCTAAACTGTATTGTTTAAAATAGAACTGTTTTTGCATCTGTGTGTGAACAAATAACTTATGTTTTAAACCATTTAACTTTGATATGCTAAAGTGAAATTTTTGAAATAGAAATATTTTTACTGAGTGTAAGCAAATGAGCAGTCACCCGTTTGAAAACAATGCTATCTATAAACTATTCTCTTGCAAATTATATATATATATATATATATATATGTGTGTGTGTGTGTGTGTGTGTGTGTGTGTGTGTGTGTATTGGAAATAAATAATGGAAAAGAATCCGACAATATGGAGAAAAATTGAAAAACAAAGTAATCCAAAGTGAAGAATTTAATGTGAAAGAAAGTCGACGCTACAACGTTTCGGTTTTAATAAAACATCATCAGGATTTAGAAAATATGATATCGAGTTTCTTCAGATCAACTATAGATACAAAAACAAGGGAGGGAATTATTTCAGCAAAACAGAAATATATCGTATAATCAATAAATCAGCGTTTATATTTCAATATTTCATATTTAATATTTTTTCAAAATTTCACATTTCATATTTTTTCTCCATATATATATAAAAACAGGACTTGGCATTAAATACCTCACAAGGTTTTTTTAAGTCAGCAAACGCCATTAAACCAAGCTAATCAAGAATCTCTTTCCGGGTTATATCCCAGTCTGCCGAGGTTGTAGAATACACCGACTACATTTTTGTTTAGGAGTAAGATACCCGCCACAATGAGTGTCCTGATATGACATTAAACAATCAAATGGTTAGGCTTTAACAATACTGGAGCTTTGAAAAATGTGGACTAGGCCTTCATTGACTCTATCCTAAAGTGGTAGCACTGTAACATATTGACCCTCGACCAAGCAGTCAATCAAGAGATGCACCTGTGTAAATAAGCGGAAGAACAGCGAAACAGGTGCATCCAGTCGAAGATATCGGAATATCACTTTGACCTGTGATGGTAGCAGATGCGTACGCCTACCCTCGACCGAGCTGTCAATTAAGAGATGCACCTGTGTAAATAAGCGGAAGAACAGCGAAACAGGTGCATCTAGTCGAACATATCGGAATATCACTTTGACCTGTGATAGTAGCAGATGCGTACGCCTACAGGAAGCATGTGGACGTGAGACCATTATATAACCAGGTATCACAGACAGCTTGGGTCAGTTCGAGTTCCAGTTGCAGTTGGAGTCAGTTGGGGACAAGATGCAGAATTGAGAGCCAGTGACAGACGGAGGGCTTTGGGCCGTCAGTGACCCACGGTTGAGCAGCCCAGCCAGAATGCGAAAGAAGTGCTGCTATCGTCAGAAGAACTTTGGATCAATACGTGGAAGTCTGTCTCCGTCTCCAACTCACCTCTCACAAACAACCAACATCAACCCTTTCGAGTATAAAGTGTGAGAGATATATTTTTATAAAGAAGTGTGTTCGTTCGTTCTTTGAAGTCCGTCATTATTTTTTACTATATTTCTGCTTATATTTGTATACGTATATGTATTATGAGTATACAACAGCACTTGGTCGGGTTATATCTATGGGTCAAATAGAACTGTTTGACATTCAGGCCGAGTGTAAACGAATGGCTTTTGATTTCTTTTTTTTAAATAGATCTGTTTTATCCTTTAACCGTGTGTAAATAAATGACTGATGTTTAATTAAATCGTTTGTGCTACAGAGCAATACTTGAAAACATTTACCCGTGTGCAAGCAAATGATTAATAATAACTAGTATCATTCGTGTTTGATTGAAATTAGTGAAACCATTTAACTGTGGACACAAAATGAGCTCAGACTTGTTTCAAAATGTTATCAACAAAGTGTGTTTAGAAATCATATATTAATATATATATATATATATATATATATAAAGGATTTGGCATTAAATAACCCACTGTGGTTGATATGCTATAAAATCAAACCAGACGTTTAGAGTTACTTTATTAACTGCACACAAACACTCACACTTGTGTAAAAACTTCTGTTTTTCTTAAGTACGGCATCCGCACAGCAATGTTACCCACTTAACAACGTTTGGTCAGTATCATCTCCTCCACCACTTGTTCTCACTCTCACTCTCTCTCTCCAAACGTATGTGTGTGTGTGTATATGTATGTGCGAGCGTTTTTATCTATCTATCTGAGCGCGTGTGTGTCTGCATCAGAAAGTGTCTCCTTGTTTGTGCGTATGCATATCAATCTATCACATATGTATACATGTTTGATGTGTGTGTATGTGCGTGTACTTGTGAGTGTATGTGCGTGTGTGTGTGTGTATCTGTGTGTCACCGTATTTGAGTATGTCAGTATATACGGGTATGTATATATCTATTTACCAGGTAGATATATGCGTGAGTATGCGTGTGTGTGTGCGCCTCTGTTTCTGTGCGTGTCTCTGTGTTTGTATATACAGTTATGCATATCTATCTATCTATCTATCTATCTATCTATCTATCTATCTATCTATCTATCACGTGTGTATGCGTATCTCTGTGTCTATGCGTGTCTCTGCATCTAAAGATAGATAGATAGATAGATCTATCTATCTAGCACGTGCGTGTGCGTGTTCGTGTCTCTGTGTAGTCGTGCGTCTGTATATGCGATATGCATATCTATCTATCTATCTATCTATCTATCTATCTATGTGAATACTAATCTCTATGGGTGACAATCACAAGATGGCGAGCACAGTGATAATGATAGCGGTCATGGTGTCAGTGATGAAAGTGACGAGAGTGTTGGACAGCCCCAGGATCGGTGACAGTTCTAATGACTGGTTTAGGAGGGTGGTGGACATTTTGCTGGTGGAGTGGGGATAAGTGGTGAGAAGGATGTGTTCGTCGTAAGATAAGGAATCATTGGGCGGCAGAGTGTCGAGTGAGGATAATTTGCCCTCATTCGGCGGTTGTCTGTCATCGCCATATGCTGGTAGATTTCATCTTCGGCCCACGTGACCGTTCTTGATTGGAAAGAAAGAAAAGAAAAGAAAAGAAAATGAAATAAAAAGGATAGAAAGAATAAGAACGTATGATAAAAAGGAGGAAGAGATATGAAAAAAAAGAAAGAAGTTGAAAGAGCAAATAAAAATACAAAGAGAAGCAAAGAAAAAAAAGAACAGAAAGAAAGAAATAAGGGAAATAGAATAAAAATAGAATGAAAATTTGAGAATCGTGAAAAGAGTCTTCCTAGTGGGTGAAATAGTTTCAAAGGTCTGCGTGTGAGGTCAAGTCAGAGCTAAGATTGTAAATGTTTCGTTTTAAATGCAAGATGGCTTACTTCACTTAGAACACTTTATAAGTGTCTATATTAAAAAATGTAAAATTTATTATTTCCAAAGCTGATTTTGAAGATAGGAAAGGCCTTTTCGTCCAGAACATTGACGCAAGACAATCTTCCGCCTTACAATTTCTGCCATTTTGCTTTTTGGTGTTGTTAATTAAGATTACTAAGCTGAATATGATAGTGGAAAGGTAAAAACAAGGTGCTTGAAAAGAAAGAAAGAAAGAAAGAAAGAAAGAACGAAAAAAAGAAAGAACAAAAGAAGGTGGGGGATAATAAAAAAAAGGAAAGAAAATTGACAAGAAATGAGAGGAAGAAATATGAGAATGAAAGGACAAGTAAAGAAAGAAAGAAAGAAAGAAAGAAAGAAGAAGGGGGTATTAAAATAAAAAGGAAGGAAATAGACAACGAGAAATGAGAGGAAGAAATATGATAATGAAAGCACAAGAAAGAAAGAAAGAACGAAAGAAGAAGAAGAAGAAGAAGAAGAAGAAGAAGAAGAAGAAGAAGAAGAAGAAGAAGAAGAAGAAGAAGAAGGTTCAAATAATCCAGGTAAATCTGTAATTTCCAATTTTCAAAGGGAAATCAAGGACATTTTTAAAGAAGAAGAAGAAGAAGAAGAAGAAGAAGAAGAAGAAGAAGAAGAAGAAGAAGAAGGGAGAGGTCAAAAAGACAAAAGACAAAAGAGGGTCTTGAACCCAGAAAAATGAAAATAAAGGAATTAGAAAAACGGAAAAAAAAAAGAAAGTAAGAAAAATATAAAAGTGTAAAAAATGAATAAAAAAGAGAAGAAGAAGAAGAAGAAGAAGAAGAAGAAGAAGAAGAAGAAGAAGAAGAAGAAGAAGAAGAAGAAGAAGAAGAAGTGGTGTTTAACATTACTCAATTGCTGTTTGTAAGTGCAGCTGTGTGTCTGGTGAGGTGGTCGGGATCTAAAAGAAGTCTTCTGACGGTGACAAGAAATGAGGATGTTGACAAGAAATGGGATGTGAGTCGTGGCTTCCAGTGAAGCAAATGGTAAGTAGAAAGCAAAGATTTGGCTGGAAGCGTTGTGAAGAATTTGCGTGCTAGACTCGATAGAGTTTCCTCAGACGAAAATATAAGTCGATCAAGTTGGGTAAGATGGTGGAGTTGGAAAGAGAGGTGATTTTTGGGATGTTTCAGTGGCAATAGAACGATGTGTGGGGCGGGACTGATCACGTGTCAGATAATTTGATGAGAAGAAGAAGAAGAAGAAGAAGAAGAAGAAGAAGAAGAAGAAGAAGAAGTATTGGTTAGTAAAAAGCATGTGTTCGTCAAAAAAGGAAAACGAGAAAGAATAAAGAAATGAAAAAAAAAAAAGAAAAATTACAGCATTGAAGAATAAAGAATAAAGAAATAAATTTAGGGAAAGAGAGAAAGGTAGAATAAAAAGAAAAGAAAAAAATGAATGAAAGAACGGAAAAACAAAATATAAGAAGAAGAAAAATAAAGATTAACATTAGGCGAAGAAAAAAATGGCAGAAAAGAAAGAAAGGAAGAAAGAAAGAAAGAAAGAAAATGAAAGGAAAAAAAAGGAAACGTAAAAAGTTGGTTGGTTGGTTGGTTGGTTTAATGTTATATCAACGTTTAACAGTCATTTAATGCTAAGCAAAAATTAAAACAGCAAACCAACAAGAAAGAATAAAACTGTGGAAACGGCAGTTCGAAAACTTACTTGGAAATCCACCAAAAATAACGCATGAACCAATCCCCAGAATAATTAGCAAACAATTAGACATTAAACTAGGACCGTTCACACAAGAAGAACTTGACTCGGTTCTCAGAAAAATCAAAAATAGGAAAGCTGCAGGGCTGGACGAAATTCCCCCGGAAGTATGGAAGACCAGACAATTCGACGACATACTGCTCCGACACTGCAACGCAGTATACAATCAAAATCCGATAGATAGATGGATGAAGGGATGCATAGTCCCCTTCCCTAAAAAGGGGGACCTCGGATTAGCCAAAAACTACCGAGGCATAACACTTACATCGATAGCCGCCAAAATCTACAATGCCCTACTACGAAACCGAATAGAACCCAAAATCGACAACATACTTAGAAAAAAACAAAATGGCTTCCGAAGAAATAGATCCACGACCTCACAAATATTAACCATCCGCAGAATCCTTGAAGGTGTACGGGCAAAGAACCTACAAGCGACATTAATATTTGTCGACTTTACCAAGGCTTTCGACTCCATTCACAGAGGAAAGATGGAACAAATCCTACTAGCGTACGGCATACCTAAAGAAACCGTAGCGGCAATAACGATTCTCTATAGAAACACTAAAGTAAAAGTACGATCACCGGATGGAGACACAGAATACTTTGACATTGTAGCAGGAGTACTACAAGGGGACACACTGGCCCCGTACCTCTTTATCATTTGTCTAGACTACGTACTTAGAACATCGATTGACAAAATCAAAGAGAATGGCTTCGAACTGACGAAGAGAAGAAGCAGAAGGTACCCCGCAACAACAATTACCGATGCCGACTACGCCGATGATATAGCGATACTGGCAAATACACCTGACCAAGCCGAAACACTTCTGCATAGTTTGGAACGAGCAGCAGCAAGCATAGGCCTCCATGTTAATGCACACAAAACGGAATACATGCGCTATAACCAAACGGGGGACATCTCCACTCTAAAAGGAACCCAACTTAAACTAGTAGACAAATTCACGTACCTAGGAAGCAGCGTCGAATCAACCGAAAAGGACATCGAAACGAGGTTAACGAAAGCATAGACAGCTATCAATAGGCTATCGATTATATGGAAATCAGACCTAACCGATAAAATGAAACGCAGTTTCTTCCAGGCAGCGGTCACATCGATACTGCTATATGGATGCACTACATGGACGCTAACAAAACGGCTAGAGAAGAAACTAGATGGCAATTACACAAGAATGCTGCGTGCAATCCTGAACAAGTCCTGACAGCAACACCCCACAAGACACCAACTGTACGGCCACCTGCCCCCTATCACGAAAACTATTCAAGTTAGACGAACCAGACATGCAGGACACTGCTGGAGAAGCAGAGATGAACTCATAAGAGATGTACTCTTATGGATCCCCACACATAGCCGCGCAAAAGCAGGACGACCAGCTCGAACGTACATTCAGCAGCTATGTGAGGATACAGATTGTTGTCCTGAAGACCTACCTAGGGCGATGAACGATAGGGAGGAGTGGCGAGAGAGGGTCAGGGATATCCGTGCTGCCAGCACGATATGATGATGATGATGATATTTATATTAAACGTATATGATTTGTCAACGAATCGTTTATAGCTAACAATTTTAAAACTAAGCAGAGCTCCTTTGTTTGCACATTATTTAATGGTTTCAAGTAATGCTATCTCACACTAATATTTCTACTTGTGCACACTTGATATTTTCAAGTATTGCCAATACTAATATTTCTTTTAGCACACAGATGGTTTCTAATATTACTATTTAACACCAATGATTTTACACTATTATATATATATTTTAACACTAATAATTTAACACTTATAATTTTAACACTAATAATTTTACTATTAACACTAGTAATTTTATTCAACATCGTGTATTCGTTTGCATACATTTAAATGGTTTCACAGAATTACTCTATAATACTAATAATTAAATTCAACCGTCATTCGTTGGCACACTGTTAAATGGTTTCAAGTTCGGTAAAAGATGAAACAGCTGTATTTGACCCATAAATGGGACTCTAACAGATATCACCACTCTGGGTCAGAGTGGAACTGGAATTAACGCCAATGAAGGAGTACTCCATATTCCCCAAAGCTGCTGAACCGAAGCTTCACCATCAGATCTTTTGGTGTCATATCAGGACGCTCGTTGGGAGGAGAGTCTAACCCTTATGCAGAGAATCAGTCGGCGTATTCTACAGCCAAGTGTTAGAGGGCTAAGAAAGAAATGATAGAAAGAGTAACTAGGAGTAATTGTCTATTTTCAAGATCAAAAAATGTCTAATGGGATGAGACATTTCTCAAAGTTCTGTGCATTTCAATTTCCTTTCATGCAGTTTGTCTAAATCATATTCCTTAAGGAGGAATCCCCACAGTGTAGTGGCTAATGTGCTGGACCGTAAGCGAGTTCGAACTCCAGTCGATCGATAACGTTTACTTTTTAAACTAATAAACTTGGGAAAGGCATGAATCCCTTATCCTCCCAGCTATGGATTAAAGAGCCATACTTTTACAAGTATAGCTTAGGCATTAAATAACCCGTGAAGGTTGATACACCATTAAACAAAGAAACCAAACTGCGTATGTGATTGTTTTTGCGTTTATACAAATATAAGTATATATATATATATATATATATATATATATATATACGCACATATGTGTAAATATATACACTAAGACTACTGTCAGTATGAGGTATGTTATCAGTCTGACGTAAATTTATCCGAGTTTCCATATCAGTTTGAAGCATCTCGTGTCTAGCCACACTGAAAAGTTGTGATACAACGGAACTGTCTGTGGATGACAATATATATATATATATATAACGATAAATTAGACGAGCTAGCAATAACCAACATTATTCACAAACACATGAAACCCACCGAACCCCAAAAACAAATGAAACTCATTATCTATTACACTAAATTTAAAACATCCAACCTCATCGTTAAGAATAATACAAACTCCTCTAACCCCATCTAACCCAAACTAAGGTAGTATATAAATTTACATGTCCATTTTGAGAATGTTTCTCAGAAAATAACATAATACCTAATACCTACATTGGCCATACAACAGCCACACTCTCTCGTCGCCTTACGTACCACCTTTCCGATATGAGCGCCATAAAACAATATATAATGACAAAACATAACAAAGACTCTGACAAACTCAAATCCCCGGATATAAGAAAAATCCTAATTAACAAAACGAAGATCATATATGAAAATAACTATAAAAACCGTTTATAAATCCTCGTAGCAATAACAATAAAAAGTAAAAAAAAAAAACCTACAATAAATAAAATAGCATCCATCACAAGTATAAGCATATTAAATGTATTCAATAACTAACCACCCATCCTTACTGAATGAACCAACCCCATCAATAATCTATAAAAAAGCCACTCCGAATAAATATACAACTCACAGCAACAAACGAATTAACACAGCCCCCAAAGACGACTCGGAGTTAACTGAATTTACACGACAATGCTGCATTTTTTCTTCTAGCTATTTTTTGTCAGCTTTTGTCTCTGAACCACCGGAGGAGAACTTTTTTTCCTTCTTGCTTTTATTTTGTTTATTCATTCTGCTTCTTCCTCTCTTGTGCTTGACTTTAGTGCTCGCCCAAGAAAAGAGGGTTCTTTTTTGCAAGCAGAGTTATTTTCGCTGGACTTACTTCAACCTTTTGCACACTTATTTTCTGGACTTGCTTTTTATGGCTGATTTTTTTTCTTTGCGCGTTCCTCCCTCCCAGGCTTGTACTCATAGAGGGCAGACACAAGGCTCGGTCTACTCTGGCTACTTCACTCTAGGCGAGCGATCCCATAGCGACCGACGACTTGATAGCAACCGACATTCTGGCAACCGATACCGTGGCGACCGCTCTGTTGGCAGCTCAACCCCTGACGACTGTTATAACCCCAGCGATCGTTACCACGACGACTGTTCTTCCTACCACCACTACTTCAGTGACCATTCCTTCAACGACCAATTGCTCGGAGATTGTGACAACATCTCGTGTGGCTTCCGTTCCACTGACGATCTCTTCCCAGCATTATCCATTGCCTGCCATTCCGGCGGCTACACCGACCATAAGAGGAATTGCGGATGAATTGGACTCTGCAACATTTCTTCAAGCCGCTATAGCTTAATTGATAAAATTTAAATCGTCCTCTTATATCCTCTTATATCCAGCCTAGCCTTGACCGTCGAACCATGTACGCCAAAGACTTCGCTCCCCAGGAACAAAGGGTCACCCGATCTCTTTGAAAAAAGTCAACGGAGAAGAAAATTATCTCCCCAAGCAATAGGCAATTCACCGGTCAGCCTAATAAAATTATACTGGCCATCACTTCCAAGTCAGTCGTTGAGGGGGAGCCAGAACATGAATGATTCCGAACCGATTCAACCCGCTCAGCGAACCCCTACAAGCCCGCATACAGAACTGGTCACACGGACGCTTCAAAACATCACCAGAGGACTATGAAAGGGATAAGACAGGGAAGTACGCGAAGTAATTTCAAGGAAATAACACCCTGCAAATCCCAGAGTTCATCGAGGCAATAGAACCCCAAACATTATCTCTGGTGATTTCCGATTTCTGAAACAGAAGACAGGTCGGTCTTAAAAGAGAAGGGTTCGAAGAGCACATAAAAACTACAGGAATTCCATGTCGCTACTTCTGCCGAAGAAGTTTTGCGACATGGGACATATTGTCACCATGGGCAGAGGTAGCGGAAAAGCTCGTGCAGGGCAATATAGTCACCCAGCACAACAAATTGCCGCTGGAATACATGGGGAACCGAAGACTAAAGGTGACTCTCACTAATGTCCTCGTTGACCTGCCGGGCCATGTCTTGGTCTCTTTTCTTTGAAGGTTCATAGAGTTGAGGACTATGATCCAGTTCGAGGTGCAGTAGGTGCCATAGTCAAAGATCACTCCTTCCTCGTCTGTCTAACAGAAAAAACACTTCCCCCACCATCAAGAATCTTGAACCCCAAAACCTGGACTTACTTGGTACTGCCCTACGCTCTCCCGGAGTTGTCGACCCAAAACTCGACTACACGCTCCGGGAGGCATTAGGGCACCTCGTAAAACAGATAGGGCCAAGAAGGTGGAGGCCTTAGAAAATAGACTTTCCTGGGGAGTGGAAGGGGGAGACTCTCTAGCTGAAGATTTAGTTATAAGGAACTAGCGAGCGTTATAAGAGATTCGTAGTGAGTTCCGAAAGAAGCCGTGCAATGTTATTCATACATTCGTGTGAAGGAAGCGCGAATGTTTCTTCATCGGTACGTCGAGTTCGTCAAGTCCCCGTACTCCAGTCTGGCCGGGAGATATGTGAAGCTTTCCGAGTGCATTTTTGTGATCCTTTTGCCCTCTTACCTGATGTCCCGTTTTAGGGGTTTCACATGTATCTTGTCGACTTCCCCTGCCTTCAGGAGGCGGAAGTAGCTGCTTGCGGAATGTTTGTGAAGTTCGCGATGCATTGAAACATGTCAGCCTCAACAAGTCACCAGGCCCCGATGGTTTACGCCACAAAATGTACTTGAGGATGTCGCACATGTTTGTGCTGATTCTGACGAATGTGTTCAACCATTGGTTTGCTCAAACAAGTGATCACATTACTGAAGAAAGGAGGCAAGCATGTTTGGGAGGAACTAGATGATTACAGGCCCATAACTCTGCTTAACACAGAGTTAAAAACTTTGGCCCGGATCTTGGCGAATCGTTTGCGGATTTTCATCGGGGATTTGATCAGACCTGATCAAAAGTATGCAGTAAAGGAAAGATCAATTCAGAACAATCTGCATCTGATTCGCGAGATCATAGAGGGAATAGAAGACGACACTGAAGCCGCGTTGATAAGGTGAGATCAATCCAAGGCCTTCGACAGGGTGGATCATCGGTTTCTGGCGGCAGTTTCCAAAACCGCCGGATTCGAACCGGAATTCCGCAGATGGATTAACATGCTATATAGCAACCCTCGAGCAGTCGTGCAGTTGAACAGGAAGCGCTCAGGGTCTTTCGAGATTGAGCGGTCGGTGCGTAAGATTTGCCCCCTGTCTCCTCTTCTTTATGTCCTGAATTTCGGATCCACTCGTGGAGCGACTCGGCTGGTCGCTGGGGGAGATTCGGTCCCAATGGAAATGGATGCCTGGCTCGAGCTTCTTGAACAACTTGCTTATCTAGCAGCTCCCTCAGAATGCGCTGCCCTTTCGTGACTGAGCCTTCAAAGCGGGCCTGGCAGATATGACTGACTGTCTCCTCTATGGCAGAGAGGTGGAAAAAACAGCTTTTCACGCTTTCTACTACTGCGAGTGGGTTAACCTGTTTTGCTGTCACGTCAATGAGTGAACGGCTTGTATCGATATCAAATTGCTCGTGCTGCTCGACGTTGGTTACATCGTAGATAATGTTTCTAGCGATCCAAGCCGTGGCCTGAATGGTGATTTGGACGACACGAAAGAAGGGATTGTATGACGGCGCAAACCTTTCTAATCTTGATCTGATTCCTTTTTAGGCATCAACTTAATGTCAAGATCAGATGTGATAGAAAATGCTTAGACCGCATAAGATTCAACAAAAGGTGGGTGCATGCAGCAAGCCTGGTCGTAAGAAAGGAAGCAACATTGGAGTCATCCTTTCCTCTTCTTCCTGCACATAGCAGCGACTGTCTGGGTCTCTCCGGACCCCACCCCGAGTAAGTAGTTGTTTCATTGTCTCCCTTTTATCCCCAGCTAGTGGAGCGTTGTGTGTCATGGACCTGTCATCTAGTTAATAACAACCAAGATACCCCTTACTTTTATTATTATGCCGAATCCTATAATGTTTCCCTGCCCCAGGTTGTTGGATCTGGTATTCTTATGTAAATAATTCATATAACCGATCCCTGGCCAAAGCTCCTCCCCTAGATTTATTTTGTCCATTTTTAGAAGAGTTCTGCTCTCCTCTTTGGGGCAGTCCGACTTGTTTCTGGCCTTAGAATACAAGAAAACAGTCGGCTGTCCAATCATAGATGAAGGGACGACTAAAGAGTGTTTCTTTTGCTGCATTTTTTAGGGTTTTTCTTCCCATTCTCCAATTTAATCAACTGAATGTATATAAATGATTTAATTCAGGTTTTATGTAGGTTTCATGGAGAGATTGCGGCATTATTGTGATTCTTGCGCAGAACTTGATGAATGGCTGTAATATTGTAATGAGTAAATGGGTCACTGAATGTGATTAGCAAGGGCCTCAGTCATCGAAAGACCGCTCTTCTTCCCTATCCACTTTTAATCCTAGGGGACCTGTTGTCCCACATAAATGTATTTTTTCTGTAAATAAAATAATCCCCGAAGATGACTAGCAATATGGTCGAAAGCGCTTGGGCTAATGTTGGGTTCTTTCTTTACCAACTTGACCCAGAAGTAAGAAGACTAGTGAGAAGACTTGAATGTTTTCACTTGAAGATTTTAAAAAAGAAACAATCCACGGTATTCAACCAAACCAGTCTCTCTCTATATATATATATAGTAATCACAAAGCGTGAATTTGCTTTGTTAAAGCAAAGACTGATAGCAAATGATGGACTGATTTCTAAGGATGTGTAAAATGTCCGGAGAGACGCGGAAAACTTAAAAGATGAATGGATTGATCACTCTATGTAAGAAGACAATTCAGGCAAATGATGGATGAAATTTTTTGTATTTTAGCTTAATAACCATAAAAGAAAACAATGAGAGAATGCATCCTATGCCAGCTGAAGACTTCTGTTGTTTCGTGCTAGGTCACAGATGAGGTCATAACCTCCCGTATTTACCAAATAGTACTGTTGATTGACTCTTGGTGGCATAGTCAAAGTTGTATATAACGTGAGTTTGCCAAAAACATAATCGTTTCAGTCTCAACAACAAATTAGCAAGCATGTGCGTGTATGCAATCCTGACCACATGGACAGAAGCCTTGGGTCCCCCAACAGCATCTTGGCAAATTGCTCGTGATAACACTTCCTAAAGATATGTCTTCATTCAAAATTTCAAATTTCTCGTGCACGTGCGTATGCTAAGGAGTACACAAAGGTTTTTTCAAGCACATTCAAACATTTCTCAACATATACGCTTTATTTGAGTTACGTGCGTTTGCGCTCCAGACCGCATTGTCAGGATCCTTGCACAATCAACAACGCCGTGTCACATTGTACACGATAGAATTTCTTAAACATGTAAGTTCATTTAAAACTTCCATTTTTTTTATATGAATGTATATTAAGGACCCTAAAAGGTTCCTTCAACCACATTAAAATATTTCTCAACATATTCTCTTTACGCTCTCTTTTTGCATGTCATATCATTTTGCATGCATTTTGTTAATTGTAATAAAGTGTTGTTGCTTTTCTATTATTCAGCATGAGAATATTGTAAACCACACAACGCTTCCTCTGCTACAAGTGTCTGAATCTTTTCCTCTCTCTCACACCAACCCAGGCCGAATCCCTGCTGCATAGTCTGTAACGAGCAGCAGGTAGCATAGGCCTCTATGTGAACGCAGACAAAGCAGAGTTCATGTGCTTTAACCAGAGAAGCAACATCTCCAGACTAAATGGAGCTTCTCTGAAACTAATGGACAAGTTCACCTCCATCGAAAGCAGCGTCTCATCAACCGAAAATGGCTTCCATATGCGACTAGCAAAGGTCTGGGCAGCTATTGAAAGGCAATCGGTCATATGGAATTAAGATCAATCCGATAAAATAAAATGCGGTTTTTTCTAAGCAGCGGTCGTGTCGATACTACTATATGGGTGCACCCCATGGACGCTGACTAAGCGTATGGAGAAAAAGCTTGACGGCAATTGCGCAAGAATGCTACAAGCTGTATTGAACCAATCCTGGAGGCAACATCCCACAAAGCAGCAGTTGTACGGACATCTACCATCCATCTAAAAAACATTTAGATTAGACGAACAAGACATGCAGGACCGTGCCGGAGAAGTAAGGACAAACTCATAAGTGATGTACTCCGGTGGACCCCTTCGCACGGACGAGCAAAGGTCGGACGACCAGCCAGAACCTATCTTCAACAGCTCTGTTCTAATACAGGATATAGCTTGTAAGACTTACCGGATGTAATAGACGATAGGGACGAATAGCAGGATAGTCTCAAGGAAATCTATGCAAGCAGCTCGTCAGGATGATTGTACCCAAATACGACAATCTTCAGTCATCGGTACTATCGCCTCCGATATAAAGATAATGTTAAAAAAATCATCCAGATCAATCATTATGACCATTGACTGATATTTGAGTTTCTTTTGAAAGAGGAATACAATAAAAAGATTACACGACTAGCAAATAGGAAGAATGATGCTAAATCTTTAAATTTGTGAAATGTTAAAATTTTAGAGAAAACATATGCCCACCTAAGCAGCTTATATAATAAAGGGATGATTTCTCGACGTCAATGACTAATTGAATAATTTTTAAATATATCTATTTGACCCCCTAGATAGGACTCTGAAGTTACAACCACTCCGGGTTAGAGTCGACCTAGGAGTAATGGCCTCGAAGAGCTACTCCATATTCCACATATCTCCACACTCGGAACCACGCTATAATTTCCAGTTTAGTGTGATACTCAGGACTCCCTCCCTTTTCGTGTGTATGGAGGTCTTATCCCTCAGCAAGCGATACTGTTAGCATAATCTAAGTCCTGTCGACAAGGTAATCTAAACAAAGAGATAACAGTGTAAATATCTAAATGAGTCAGAGTCAGTTTGAAAAGAATGTGCAGCCAGTTACGACAATTAGAAAAATTATACTTTTACACTAGAATCGATCAACAATATTTGATAAATATCAAAGGTCTTGTTCTGACTTTACAGTTAGATGTTAGATAAACACTTTGTTTTTAGAACATCTAGTGAAATACTAACTTTTTAAAGAGAAAATCCTTTTCACTAAAGCCACCTCGTGAAGAGTAACTATCTTCTTATCAAAATGGAAGTATAATTAATGGCCTAGTTATCGTAGGAAATGGAATTGGAGACCAGAGTTCAAATCCCGAACGAGGTTGTTTGTGTTTCATTTGCACTAATACTTTTTGGAAATGTATGAATTCATTTTTCTCCTCCCCAGATATGGATAAAGAGTAGGGCAGACTGTGTTCTTTTGCCATGGTAAGGCAGCCAGTCTAGGAGAAGGAAAATGTTAACTGTACTCCTCTTAAAAGTTGATATCCTGCTCGTGTTGGGTGAGTGGCTGCGTAAATACATACTATCTTGTTACATAAGACATCTTGAAGAGTAAGAATTTGTTTGCTGTGCCAGTGGCTGCGTTGTCAAAATAAAAGATTTTCTGCTGACAAAGGAATAAAAAAATATAATTACTTTCACCCACCGTTGTTGACAAAAATAAAAAATAAAAAGATTAAAGATAAAAAGTCAAACAGGAATCATGAAAAAATTAGATCTAAACGAACAATAAACAGTTATATAAATGGAAATTAGGAATTTGGATGAGAAAAAAATATTTTTAGATGAGAAAGTCCACAACGAAAAACTTTTTAAAAAATGAAGAAGGCAATTTTATAATAATTGCTGGAGTCCGTCTTCAAAAATTTACAAGTCTAATAGACATGGGCTTACAAAGCTGACTCATCTTGTTACATTTTCGATATGAATCCAAATTATTTTATTTGCCTTTTTGCAGTGTGATGTAATTATTTCTAATATCTTTCTTTTCTTTTTCTTTTTCTTTTTTAATTTTGAAGTGTTTATCGTTAACATCTTCCTTTGTTTTGTTATTTGTTTGTCTCGTCACAAAATTTATTGAATATTTTTCTTTTCTTGAAGAGTAAAGATAATTGACTGAGAGTAATCATGTTTTGAGAAAATGACAGAAGATGCTAGAATAAAGTCTCACTTGTCAAAAATAACGATAAATACAAAAAAAGTGATGAATATCCGTCAATATTTCCGATAAACTTTTTACCCGTAAATTTATTCCTCTAAGAAAATTGGTATATATTTTTAAATATATTAAGATATTATACTTTCTCTCTTCTCTTTTTTTTTTCTTTTAGTTTCTTTCTTTCTGCGTCATTTTACACTTCTGTATTCACTTTTTAAAGATAGAACTAAAATTTGTTTTCGTTGATTTCCGTATTTTTCCGTCACTTTCCGCCATTTTGTTTTCTTTAATTTTTTAAAATTTCTCAGAATATCTTTTTGTTGGTTTCCGTAATTTTTTTTTTCTCCCACTTCATTTTCCCCAAATTATTTTTCGTAGTTTCTGGATATTTATTTTTCTTCTTTCATTTCCGTAAATATAGCCCCGTTACGTTTATTTCTCGAAGATCACCGTCAAATACATCTCGTTAATTTCTGTAAAAATGATTTCGAGTGATTTTTTTACGATGATTGCCATTTTTTTTTTTTTTTTAGCAAATTTATTCTCGTTATTTTCCGTAATAGCTTTCCTCGTTATTTTCCGTAAACGCTTGCCTCCTTTCTGTTAATAGTTTTTTTCCCCATTACGAATAAATTGATGAATGAAGAAATAAAGACGCTTGCATATTACATCTTTAATAGTTGGACTGTTTGGTGGTTAAATAGTTGTATTTTATGCATCGTTATCACTGATCGTGCTGAGGGAGAAAAAAGTTTTCGTCTTTTATGAAAAACAAAAACATCTCAGTTTGTAAGACTGGCGCAACGCAATCTTTAAATTCTCGAGGCCTGTTGAAAGTGCGAATTGATTAAAAGTTCTATTACAAGATGTTGAACATCAGCTCTTCTTGCAGAATTGAACTAAAAAAAGTTGAGTCTGGGTCAGTCATTGATGTTTAAAGCGCCTCAAAATGAGGAATTCTGGCAATTTCTGGAATGAACAATACGTACGTGTGTGGGTCACTACATAAATCGTGACCCTGTGTTGAATCCGGCCTCGTGGGGACGAAGATATATAATGCATCTGAAAATTCGAACATTTTACTGACTGCATATATTCCATCATTGTCAGTGATTGGTGTCAGGATATTTAGCAGCATTTCAAATGCTGTTTTCAAAGGAAAAGTCTTGCAAGTCTGGAAGATTGGCCTAGCATAATGATTCCGACCACCATTCATAATAATTTATCATATATATATATATATATATATACCAGGGAAAGGGGTAGTGCCCTCCCCTAAACCTTGGTGTAGTAGCTATCGAAAAGGGAGCCTTCTGGTCACCCTCGACTATGGTCGCCAACTTTACTTTACTTACTTATATATATATATATATTTATATAACAAAGAAAAGTTATGAATATATATGTGATTTCACGATATAATGTTGGATTTTTATTTGGTTTGGTTTCTTTGTTTAATATATCAACGTTTGTGGATTTTTTAATCGCTTAAGTCATCCTTGTAGTAGAGCAGTAGGGATACTATTTAACCCATCACAGGATATAAAGGGTTTAATACCTTTCCAAAAGGTATTAGTCCAAAAGTGAACGTTATTACTGAACTGGAGTTAAAACTCAATTAATTTGAGGCCGCAGTCCAGGTTTTTTTGTCAGTACGCCATGGGGACTACGTCTCCTTTTCCCCGTTGATTTATATTTACCACATGAAGGAAAAAATTAAGAAACATTTATTTTCTTCATTATACTTAAGACTTATTGTAGTATCCCTCTTTTTGTTTTTCTCTTTCTTTGTTACTCCCCGACACTCTCTCACTCTTGGTAGCTCTTTCTCTCTCACTATATATATATATATATATATATATATATCTTGTAAGAATTTTTCATGATGAGGTTACTGTATATATATATATATATATATATATAACTCTAAATGCAAACCTGTTAAACTCCACTTAAAAAATGAACTTGTGTCACATTCTGCGCGTGCAGAGGGTGGGGTATATACATATATATATATATATACAGAGACAGACGGACAGTTGTCTAGTCGGCTGGGATTTTCTCATCATCATCATCATCATCTTGTCGTGCCATCAGCACGGATATCCCAGACCATCTCTCACCACCCCTCCCTATCGTTAATCGCCTCCGGCAGGTCATCAAGACTACACCCCGCATCGGCACAGAGCTACTGTATGTAGGTGCGAGCTGGTTGCCCTGATTTGCTCGGCCATGTGAAAGAGTCCATAGGAGTAGATCACTTATGAGCTCATCCCTACTTCTACAGCAGTGTCCTGCATGTTTGGTTCGTCTAACTTGGATAGTTTTAGTGATGGGTGGTAGGTGGCCGTATAGCTGCTGCTTTGTCGGGTGTCTTCTAGGACGTTCAATAATGCTCGCAGCATTCTTGTGTAGTTGCCGTCAAGCTTTTTCTCCAGCCGTTTCCTTAGCGTCCGTGCAGTGCATCCATACAGCAATATCTACACGACCGCTGCTTGGAAGAAACTGCGTTTCATGGTCAGGTTTGACTTCCATATGATAGCTTCTTATTGATATCTGTCCATGCCTTTGCTAGTCGATGTCTTTCTCGGTTGATGGGACACTGCTTCCTAAGTAGGCGAACTTGTTAACGAGTTTCAGAGAGCTACTGTTTCGTGTGGAAATGTCGCCTTTTTGATTAAAGCACATGTATTCCGTTTTGTGTGCATTGACATGGAGGCCAATGCCTGCAGCAGCTCGTTCCAGACTATTCAGTAGGGATTCGGCTTGGGCGGGTGCATTTGCCAGAACCGCTTTGTCATCGGTGTAATGGCGTCGGTAATAATTTTTGTGGGGTACCTTATGCTGCTTTTCTTTGTCAGCTTGAAACCGTTTTCTTTGATTTTATCAATAGATGTTCTAAGCACGTAGTCTATACAGATGATATATAGGTATGGGGCTAGTGTGTCTCCTTGCAGTACACCTGCTACAATGTCGAAGTATTCTGTGTCTCCATCTGGTGAACGTACTTTCACTTTGGTGTTTCTATAGAGCATCATTATGGCTGCGACGGATTCTTTCGGCAGGCCATATTTCCTCTGTGAATGGAATCAAAGGCCTTGGTAAAGTCGACAAATAATATTGTTGCCTGTAAGTTTTTTGCCCGTACGCCTTCAAGAATTCGACGGATAGTCAATATTTGTGAGGTCGTGGATCTACTTCTCCGGAAGCCATTTTTGTTCTTCCGAAGAATGTTGTTAATTTTAGGTTCTATGCGATTGCGTAGTAGGGCATTGTATATTTTGGCTGCTATGTAAGTGTTATACCTCGGTAGTTCTTAGCTAATTCGAGGTCGCCCTTTTTAGGGAAAGGCAGTGTGCATCCCTTCATCCATCTGTCTGTCGGGTTTTGATTATAAACTGAATTACAGTGTTGGAGCAGTATGTCGTCGAATTCCCTGCTCTTTCATACTTCAGGGGGGAATTTCGTCAAGCCCTGCAGCTTTTCTACTTCATATTGTTCTAAGTACTGAATCGAGTTCTTCTAGAGTAAACGGTCCTAGTTTGATGTCTAATTGGTTTCTTATGATATTTACCAACCCCTCCGCTCGGGCAGGATATGACACAAAGCGGAGTTTAACAGGTTTGAATTCAGAGTTTTCCTTCTCCTAGACTAGTTGCCTCACCAAGGCTGAAGAACCCAGAGTGTCCTACTATTTACCCATAGCTGGAGGGAGAATAATTGGATTCATACCTTTCCCAAGGGTATTAGTGCTATGTGAAATGCAATCCGTCTCGTCCAGGATTTGAACTCGTATCGTCGTGTCCAATTCCTACGACGATAACCATTACACCATTACAATTCTCAAGATTGGTTTATGTGTAACTTTTAGTGGGTCTCCTAGTAGATTCTCGAAATGCTCTTTCCACAGTTTTATACGTTCTTGTTGGTTGGTAACTTTCAGTTTAGCTTTTGCAGAGCTCTTCCTTCTGCTCATTTCGTTCATCGTTTGCCATGCTATCCTAGATTGCCTATCTTCCATCGAGTCTCTAATCTTCTCTATCTGCTTTTGTATGTATTCTGTCTGTTCTTTTATGTATATGTTTACTAATTCATTTTGTGCCTTTTTTAGTTTCAGGGCATTAGTGTTAGTTGGGTTCTTCGCGTCTTTAACGTGTGCACGTTTTA
This sequence comes from Sepioteuthis lessoniana, assembly GCA_963585895.1. Taxonomy (NCBI): domain Eukaryota; kingdom Metazoa; phylum Mollusca; class Cephalopoda; order Myopsida; family Loliginidae; genus Sepioteuthis; species Sepioteuthis lessoniana. The sequence goes on along the minus strand of CAUZXS010004370.1, from coordinate 108,857 downwards.
CTCTAACCGCTAATGTTTCCCATGAGACTCTAGATTTTGTTCTATCTGTTATTGGTATGTATTTTTCTTCTGCTTCTAAGTGGGCGTTAACGAAATTCTCATATCCGTCATTCGGAGTACGAGTTTCTGTCTTCTGTCGTGCGTCGAATTTGTTTCTTAATGCTATCACATATTTTTCTCTAATATCCTTGTTATCAAGAAGGGCCCAGTCATAGTGTATGGTGGTCGTTGTTTGGGTGGCATTCTTTCGTAGGCTCAGTCGTATTTTTGCCGTGACAATTCGGTGATCGGAGGACACACCCTCGAATGAAGAGTAAGCCTCACAATTCACTGAGCTATTTTTTCATTTCTTGTTTATAAAGACGTAGTCTTTCTGTACTTTAGCATTGTTTGCGTATGTGTTGATCCATAATTTTCCCTCCCGTTTTTGAAAGTTTGTATTGAGGCATGTTAGTCTATTTTCTATCGTGAAATCTGTTAGATGTTGTCCATTTCTGTTTGACGAGTTGTGTGGGCTGTATTTGTGGTTTACGTGTTTCCCTATTTGGGCATTCATGTCTCCAATGATGAGAACGTTGTGTTTCGGGATGCTACGCACAAGAGAGGATAGCTCGTCGTAGAAGGCGATGAGTTCAGTTTCTTCACTAAAATTGGCTGGCTTGTAGCAGGAGATGATTGTTGCACTGGGGTTGCCATTAAAAGTAGCTATCATCATCCTTGGGTGTATTTTCTCTGTGCTATTTAGTGATTTTAGAGCTTGTGGTCCTATTAGCATACCTACACCTCCTATCGTGGCATTGACTGAGTTTTTCCATGCAGATGCAGTGGCTAGCGTCCATCCATTGTTAGTATCATGATATTTAATATCCTCGCCATGTGTGTATCTGTGATCTTGAATGCATATTATGTTATGATCTATGGCAGACGCAGCAAGCTCCGGTGGTTGTCTTATTCTATTTAAGGTTCTAACGTTAAATGTTCCTATTTGTATTGTGTTTGCATCTTAGCAATTTTTGTTGTTTGTGCTCTGTAACTGATTCTTCGAACACTGAGGCCAGGGCTCCAACCTCAGCAGGACGCACCCCTTTTTACCCGCGCGAAGATCGATGCGGTTTGGACGTTTGGTTTGAGAGTGGGTCCTGGTTATCTTTCAATGCCTGTTTTTATTCTCATCTACAGAAGCCACCCTTATAAATGAGCAGCAGTAGTTCCTCAATCGAACTAATCGATCCTGACTGATGAACCGTAGGATTTATGCGCCCAGGACCATGTTAGGCATTGCGTTGAGCCGTCATAGGGTTTACCGCTTGCCTTCACCTCCACCATCTGCTTCCCATGGACTCCGTGAATATTTTTGGAGGGGGTGGAGGAGGAGGAGGTTAGATGCGTTTAAAGTGGGGTCTGATTTTTATTAATAAGTTTTGACTTAGTTAAAGTCCACGTTTATTTTAACATTTTTTGAAATGTTTCTTAACAACCTTATAGACATTTTATTTTACGTTTGCTTAGGTTCTTCGGTTATAATATTGTTTGCTCCTTTGGCCAGGTTCAATATTAATTTGGATTTGCGGTAAAATTGTCTTTACATTTAAGTCACAGATAGTGTACAGCCGTGATTTTGCAAAGAAAAGAAAATGTAATTTCTAAGTAAAATCATTCTTGCAATTTAAATGATAGAAGAGTGAAAGACCTTGTTACTGACTAGTTTTTGTCACTTGTCTTGCAGTGGATACATGGGTCTTTTTCATTCATAGCTTGGTTTGTCATGTACTGTCTCGTGTCATTTTATGGACTTAAATAGAATTATTTTGGGCTACTGCTTGGAAAGGGGAAGGTGGAGGAGGGTCATTTATGTATTCGATTCTCTCCTATCGTTTTTATCTATTTATAGTTTTTTTTGCCTTTTTGTTTTTTTTCTTCAGCAAGAGGGGTAAGACCCCCCCCAACGAGTGTCCTGAATGTGACCCTAAGCAATCTGATGGTGAGATTCCAGTGATGCTGGGGCACTGGGGAATGTGGAGCCCCTCTTCATTGCCATTGCTCCCAGGTCCACTCTGCCCTGAAAAGGTAGCACTTGAAAAGACTCTATCTATGGGTTAAATAGAACTAATCTGTGTACTTATGCCGAACTGAATTGTTTGAATTAGTACTGTTTGACTAAACTGAATACCTTTAAATAGAAATGTTTTTTGACAATTAAACTGTGAACTTACATTTATACAACGTACTTATGCTAAACTGAATTGTTTGAAATGGAGCTATTTTTAACATTGAAACTGTACTTACGCTAAATTGAATTGTTTAATATAAAATTGTTTTGACATTTAACTGTGTAAACAAAATTTATATTCATACTAAACTGAATTACCTGAATTAGAACTGTTAGAATAAACTGAATAGCTTGAAATAGAAATGTTTTTAACAATTAAACGGTGTACTTATGCTAAACTGAATTGTTTGAAATAGAACTGATTATTTATTTAAAAAATGGATTTGGCATCATATAACCTACAAAGGTTGATATGCCATAAAACCCAACCAACTAACCAACCAACCAACAGACAAAGAAAGAAACAAACAAACAAAGGAAGTACATGAAACTAAATTATGGACTCTAACATTGGACTCTAATTCTTAAACTTTCTCTGCTGCAAAAGCATTGAGAATTTTTCATAACCTTTCTTAACAACTCAACGTCGTACGAAGAAAAATTGAAAACAGGAAAGCTGCCGGACTTGATGAAATACCATCATAAGCATGGAAGACAAGGAAATTCGACGACCTCCTTCTCCGATATTGTAACGTCGTATATAACCAGAACAGGAAAGAGAAATGAACAAAGGGCTGTATCCTCCCTTTCCACAAGAAAGGTGACCTCGGAATTGCCCCGAACTATTGGGGTATAACCCTGACTTCCACGGCAACTAAGATTTATAATGCTCTGCTTGACACCGCATCGAACCAGAAATTGAGAAAATTCTTAGGAAGAAATAAAATGGTTTACTGAGAAACCGATCAACAACATCACAAATTCTAACAAATCATCGAATCTTAGAAGGAGTTTGTGCAAAAAAATCTCGAGGTGACACATTTATAGATTTCTTCAAGGTATTTGACTCCATACACCGAGGGAAGATGGAGTAAATACATTTTGCCAAATACTTTAAGCCAAAGAAACTGTCACAGCCATAATGATGCTATATAAACAAACGAAAGTAAACTGGAGGGAGACACAGATTTCTTTACCGGTGTTCTGCCCGGGGATACAACAAACCTTTATCTGTTCATAATCTGCCTAGTCTACGTATTTCGAACGTCGTTAGATTTAATGTAGGTAAATGCTTTTACGCTAAAAACGCTAGAAGCAGACGAAACCCCGCAGAAACTATTACGGACACAGACTACGTAGATGATGTAGCGCTTCTGGCAAATACACCAACTCAAGCCGAATCCCAGCTACATAGTCTGAAGCAGACTGCAGGTGGTATTGGCCTCCATGTCAATGCAGTCAAAACGGAATACATTTGTTTTAATTTTAAAAAAATCTCCACACTAAATGGTAGCTCACAAAAATTGGTGAACAAGTTCACCTACCTTGGAAGCAGCGTCTCATCGACTGAAAATGACATCAACACGCGACTGGCGATGGTATGGACTGCTACCTATAGGTTATCGATCATATTGAAGTCAAACTTATCCGATAAAACAAAACACAATTTTTCCCAAGTAGCAGTCGTGTCAATTCTACTATATTGATGCACCACATAGACGCTGATTAAGCGTATAGAGAAAAGGCTTGACGTCAATTGCACAAGAATGCTTTGAGCTATATTGAACTAATCCTGGAAGCGACATCCCATACAGCTGCAGTTTTACGGCCACCTACTACCCATCTCTAAAACCATCCAAATAAGACGGACAAGACATGCGGGAAACTGCTGGAGGAGTAAGAATGAACTCATAAGAGATGTTTTCTTATGGACCCCTTTACACGGACGTGCAAGTGTATTACGACCAACTCGAACCTATCTACAACAGCTCTGTACGGACACAAGATGTAGACTAGAGGACTTGACCGAAGCGATGGATGATGAAGACGAATAACAACAGAGAGAGAGAGAGAGAGAAAGAAAGAGAGAGAGAGAGAGAGAGAGAGAGAGAGTCAAAGAATCCGTGCCAGCCGCATGACATGAGGATGATATATATATATGTGCATATATAATAACTTTAACATCTTGATAATTGATAGCCGTCTTAGCCATCAAAATTACAACTAAAACATTCTGATTGATTACTAATTCAACTTGGGAAATAAAAGATGCGTAAGAGGATAAAGTAGTAAGATATCCGTGCGTTATTGGATTATAGGACATGCGTTCGTACGATACTTATACCACTCTCTGACTCAACATAGCAACAGCTCGGTCACAAACATGGTAAGATAACTAGTGACTATGCAAATTCTAGATGTCGTATCAGTGTACTTTCTCTTAAACCTTTCTTGTCAAAGGATACCTGTAAGTCAAGAAAAGTTTGATATTTGTGCTTCCTTGTTTTGTTTTTAATTTTGTTGTGCACTTCTAGAAGGGTTACCTTCACAACAGCTTTGTCGTTAGACCGTATCCCTCTCTACCTAATATGTATATATATATATATGTGTGTGTGTGTGTGTGTGTGTGTAAAGAGTGTTTTTTTTTATTTAAAGAGCTTTTTGAAAGATTTTTTTTTAGTTTTCTTTAGAACTCTATCAACAGAAACAGAATCTTGTCAAGAAATATAGAATACTAAAAAAATTACAAAAAATAAAGGAATTTCAAATCATTGTCGCTATTTTCAAAATCAATTCTATTGATTCTATTTTTTTTTTTTTTATTTTTATATGTAGGGCTTCTAGATTTTGTGGTCGTAGCTTATTAATTTCGTGAGTTATTATAGTGGTGTTTTCAACTAGAATTTTTCGAAACTTGGATTTAGATTTTAACATGTAAGGCTATTGAGCAAGAATCATTAAAGTGCATCGTTGTATATATGTTCATATGTCCCTGGGGTGACTGTGTCTCCAACTAAAATAATACGTATGTTGGTCATATCACTACAACTCTATCAAGACAACTTACGATGCATGTTAATGATTCTTTACGATATGTTTCATAATTCGAAATAGAATTTTGTAAATTTATTTTAGCATCGATTTATTATTTTCTGACAACATACATTATATTATTTGATATTTATAATAATTTCAACGAAATTATGAATAAATATTTTATTTATAATTTTAATTGAGTCGCAAGCCACTATTAAATTTTTCCGTAATTACAGTTTTTTTTTTTTGATTTCAGTAATATTTGAATCAGTGGAAACGGTTTTTTTAAAAAGAGGAATGTATAAACATTATATCTGATAATACTACATAATGATATATCCACCTTTAAAATATTTTTTAATTAAAAATTTAAAAAAATGTTTAATTCTCTTCTCGCCAGAAGCAATATAAACATACCCAAATGATATTCAAATACAAAACAGTATTTTTCTTCGTCATCTGAAGAGGGTCATCATAGACCTGAAATGAATTTATATTGATACCAAAGAATTGAATCTTTTATTCGTTTTTTTTTAAATATATATATATATATATATATATATATATATATATATATATATATATATATATATATAAGGCTCGAAAGCAAAATATGAAATAATTTTTTTAAAGTTATTTTTTATTTTGCTTTGTCCATATTTTTAAATGCGATAAATCTAAATGTTTATGATTTGCTTGATTATTCAAGCACTTTTTAAAAATTGAAATTCAACTCAGTATAAGAGAGCAAGAAAAGAAACGACAAAGAATCTAACACCGAAACCAAGCCAAAGTTTCTTTGTCCACAGTATACAAACAAACGAGAAAAAAAATTTACATAAAAAGAACTAATTAAGGAAAAGAAGGAGTGGGAGATTGAACAAAAAACAAAAAGAAGGCTTTTTAATAGCTCTCACTCCGGTGATTAAGAAGGATCCCCAAAACGTCAACGAGAAAGCACGCTAATGAAATGAAAGTCCTAGAGAAAACATTGAGGACAGCAATTAAACAAGATATAAGCCTAGACCTTTGCCCCCTTGATTACGCTATATAGGGCATTTTAGAAAATGAAAAAAAAAATGCAATTTCCCATCAAAATATTGTGTATGTTAAGACTGCTATTGAGGAGGAACGGAATAAAATGTCTGAAGAATTTATTTTGAAGCCACGCAAATCGTTTCGAAAGCATGTTGAGAAAATAATTGAAAAAAATGGTGGCTATTTTGTGAAAATTTATTGTTTTGTGTCTATCTTCTTACTTTGTAGTTTATTTTTTTAAATTAAAATTAATCTTGTTTTATAATAGAGTCGTTTATTACCATTCTAGAATATCTCTAATTTTGCTTCTCCACCATATATATATATATATATATACACGTAAATAATTGAAATGAATCTGACAGTATAAATAAAATAAAAAGCAAAATAATCCTAAAGTGATGGAAATTATTATAAAGGAAAGTCAACGTTAAAACATTTCGGTTTTAGTAAACCTTCATCAGGACATGGTGAAACAAATGGTGATAAAACAAGGATAGCTGTTTTAAGAAAACATAACCCTATTAAAGATTACTTCCGGTCACTGTATTGTCTCAACTGGAGACCGGAAGTACTCTTTAATGGGAGAAGGTTCCTTCCCTCCTGTAACTACCCCCATTCAGGCTGTATTTTTATCACCTTGTTGGTTTTGAAGAAATCCTTTAAAATTTTTTTTTAGTTATTGATTCATATCAATGCCCTTAGCAGGATGGAAATAGATTTATAATCCTAATGTGACCGAATTTTTTTTTTCTTGAAGGTATATATATATACATACATATATATATATATTAGAAAAAAACTTTATAAGCATTTACAAAACGTGGGATACGATGTTCCCACGATGTTGAACATGTGCAATATATTTTATACCTCTTAGTTGATTGGGCTAATAACTTTTTTTTAGCAATCCTGGTAGATATACAGGGGTGGATCAATAAAATTGTAACCTTTTATACTTGTTAGCTGAAATGCTAAATGGATAATGTTTGAACTTATATGATTCATGAAAAAGTGTTAAATATGATATTTTTCCGACTTCCCACCAAGTTTGTATAGACATAAAGTTATTACATAGTGGATATGGACGGAGGGCTCGCACAAATCGAGACCTATAGGTGGCCGTTTATAAAAATTTGTTTGATCCTTTCGGTATTATCATTCAGGGACGCCTCAGGTGCTCAGTTTTAAACTCATCCCAGTCCTTTTCGAAAAGGGTTTACTTCCATTTAACCATCACGTTGTCAGCTGAAGCTGCAGAATACCCCAACTACATCTTCGCAGCAACAAATGTCCTGGGTAAGATATTAAACTGTATCTGATAGTGAGGTTCCTGTCCTGGAGCTTTAGGGATTGTGGAGAAGGTCTACATTGCCATTACCCCTTGGTCATCTCTGATCTGGTGTGGTGGTACCAGCTTGAGAACTACTTAATCATTTAATATACTTGAAACCATTTAGCTGCGTGCAAGCAAATGACTAATATTAAATAGAACTATTATCATTTAATAGTAATACTTGAAATTATTTTACAATGTGCGAGTGAATAATGTTGACTAGAATTAATTGTATTTGATAGCTATACGTGAAATCATTTAGCTAGTGGGTATGACATTGAACTGCATTTGATGTTGAGGATCTAGTCTTGGACTTTGGAGAATATGGAATACCTCTTCATTATTAATCTCAGGTTCACTCTCTTAGGGTCCCATCTATGGCTTAAATATACAGCTGTGGGTAGTTTAGTTTGGTTTGATTTGTTTTGTTTTCATGGCAAATCAACTATTGAAAGGTTATTAATGCCAAATCCATTTTTATGCATATAAACAGTTTTATTTCCGACAGGTCAGATTAGCATAAGTACAGATTTTAAATGCTAAAACAGTTCTATTTTAAACAATTCAGTTTTGCATAAATACGCAGTTTAATTCAATTTGACCCATAGATTGGACCCTATAAGGTGCGACTACTCCGGGCCACAGAGAACCTGGGAGTGATGGCAGTTTAGTTCTATTTGACTCATAGGACCCAATCAGGTGCTACCACTCCGGACCTGAGTGGACCTGGGAACGATGGCAATGAAGGGGTACTCTGCATTCCTCAAAGCTCCAGCATTATTTAAACCTTATCATCAGATAGTTTAGTGTCATATCAAGGACTTTTGTATGCTATTAAAGTGATAAATCATCCCACCGCATCCATTTAACTAAATGTTTGGTTTCAAGTCCCGGTTCCAAAAACATGCAATCCAGTTTAGCATTAAATCCGGAAAAGTCAAAGACCCTAATAGGCAAATCCAACATCGGCAAGGCCCCTTTTTCTTGCTAGAAATCTAGTACTAAATGGCCCACAATCGTCCCGGCTTTTTCATAATTAATCAGAAGATTCGTTTTACGCAAAATACAGGAAGTTGTTTATGCCAGATACCAAAAAGATAAGCATATAGGGAAATAAAGTGATTTTTGAGAAGTAACTATTTGTTTTTAACTTCCACGGCACTGTATTCAATGGAGATTTGGTTTTAGACATTCAATGTAGTAAAGTTTGATCATAAATATCTAGTAATATCCTTTTTGATTGTACAAATTCCACTCGAATAAATCAAACTTCAAAGACCTTTAACATTTCGCAGAATATTTGCATACCATTACAAGTATATGGAATTTCAATTTACATCGCCCATCAAACTATAACCTTGTACCAGACTAGTATAAGCAAAACTGTTCCATAATGCAGAACAATAATTAAGAAGACACGAACAATCTCTGATGTTGTTAGGGATAGGCATGCTCTGTTGCTTCAAAAAAAAATTTGGAATTATTTTTGAAATAATTTTTGAAATTATTTGCCAGACGCAAAATTAGCATTTTGCAAAATCTTATGGGACAGGACTTGAAACGATAAGAATAAGAAAAAACTAGCCCCCCCCCCCCAAAAAAAAACAACACCAAAATTGTCCCCAAGCAAACCAGCTTTTCTGTGTTCCGTGATATTTGTTAAAAATCGCTCTATGACAAAAGTCTCTTGCATGTAAATACTCCACAAAGATTTTTTAAAAATAGACTTAGAACAGATATTCTTTCTGGGCATCGTTCTTATAGAAATATTTTTTCAAATATTTTTAATTAATTTTAGCATTTTGTTTCAGTTAATAAAATAATTTCACTTTCACGATCAGGAAAAGATGTCATAGCTTACTCTGAGTCCGAAAACATCTTTAAGACTGAGGCTGTCGATTAATGTTGGTTTGGTTTCTTTTGTTTAATTGTATATTAACCTTCGATGATTATTTAATGCGAAAGCTATCCTTGATGAAGAACAGCTGTGTTACTTGAACCCTCTGATCTCCCAGCTATAGGTTAAAACCTATAGCAGGGAAATCATAGGGTTCATGCCTTTCCCAAAGTTATTCTTCTGAAACTGAACGTAATAGAGCGCGTGGAGTTCAAACTCGCTTACTCCGAGGCCGCAGCCCAGCACTATAACCGTTACACCATGAGGTCCCCCCTATGAGGGTTAGAAGATTTTAAATACCCCGGAGCATTTAAATGTCTTAAATATTCTCAGAGAATTATCTAGAATGTTTGAAAAGAGTTAAAACTTTTCAGTTTGGTGAAGCTCAATATGAATATCTTTAAAAGAAAAAGAAAATCTGATTTGTTCTTCAGAAAAAAATGTTTATAATTTATTCTATCGACCATTCGTGTAAAATCAATAAAATTATATTGGTTTGGTTGGTTTTTATGGCATGTAAATCTTTGTAGGTTATTTAATGCTAAATCCATTTCTATATAAATAAACAGTTCTCTTTCAAACAATTCAGTTAATTATCAGTAAACAATTTAATCGTCATAATCATTTCTATTTTAACCTATACATTTCAGTCATACAGTTCTAATTCAAGCAATTCAGTTTTGTATAAGTATAGTTTTTGTTTACACACAGTTAAATGTCAAAACAGTTATATTTTAAATAATTCATTTTATCATAAGAATGTCGTTTAAATGTCAAAACAATTCTATTCCAAGCAATTCAGTTTAGCATAAGTACGTAGTTTGGTTCTATTTGACTCATAGGACCCTATCAGGTACTACCACTCCGGACCTGAGTGGACCTGGGAACGATGGCAATGAAGGGGTACTCTGCATTCCTTAAAGCTCCAGCCTTACTGGAACCTCACCATCAGATTGTTTAGTATCATATCCAAGACACTCATTGGGAAGGTCTTACCCCTCTGCTGAAAAGCAGTTTGTGTATTCTACAGCCCAAGCAGACTTGTCAATCAATTAGTATGCTCAAACAATTAGAATTCGATTAGAAGTGTGTTCGAATATGTCCCTAACAAATCAAAGTTAATGAAAAATTCTGACTCAGGAGTAAAAAGATAGTTAAAACGGAATATGTCTACAGAATATTGCTCGTTGATAGAATCACACAGCCCCGTCAGCTAGGGCTGGTGAATTCGTCGACTGCATCTCACCAGAGGAGTAAGAACGCCCTCAACTACGATCTCGAAAATATCTATAAAAAAAAAAAAAGGGAGCTTTCGGGTCATCCTCAACTAAGTTCGCCAAATTTACTCCCGATTTGCTCGAAAACTGAAACAATCCAGTTCGGGTAGACTCGGCCAGCCGTTCGGCTGTGTTCAATTTGCCTCGGCAGTCATTCAAACAGGTTTCGTTTACATCGGCTCGACTCGTGTGTTCGAACTCTGAACATTTTTTCGATCAATGAGGCATATTTTATTCAATTTTTTTTGGTCGTACTCTGAATTGTTCGATTTGAGAGTCGTTCGATTATTAAAGTTCCACAATATATATATATATATATATATATATATATATATATATATATATATATATATATATGATTTGGCATTGAATAACATACAACGGTTGATATACCTTAAAAACCTATCAATAACATTAGAGCCACACGCACACACAGAAATTTACAAGTAAAATATAAATAAACAATCCCGCTGTAACGTTCTTCCCATTATGCATTCGTCTGGAATATTGACCTCTTATCCGTTGAGTACATCCCTAATTCAATTAAATGGAATGTTTTGGGAGTTTTCTGATGTCAGTCGTTTAACTGGCGTACTTTCGATGTTTTTCAGAAAGCCTGCTGTTAAAATGCATCATTATATTACCATTCGTATCAAGTGGGTATCGAGGTAAATAGGCATTTTGTTGTTTCTTTTTTCTTATTATTTTCTTTTTCCTTTTTTTTTTTTTGTATTGGTGTCATTGAATTCCTTATATGACCAAGGAAACAATTCCTCTGGCTCAGACGTAGGATCAACTCCAAGGTCGAAACAAAACTGTTAATAAGCAAACAACAAATGACGGTGTCTGCCTCGGAGCTTCGATTTGTCGAAAGTAAACATGTCTATTTTGTTGATTCTCCTGGTGTTTATTAGAGAGTGAAGGACATACTAAAAAAATAAATAAATAAAACACCACAAACAAAAACCAATCACAGAAAAATATTATAAAGATCTAACTTAAATATTGTCTTATCTTCGTGTTTCTTTAATGGCATATCAAACTTTTAGGATCATTTAATGTCAAAGCCATCCTTCTAGAAGAACAGAAATGATGCTATTTAACCCATTGCTAGGAGGTTAAGGGTTTCATAACTTTCTCAAGGTTATTTGTTCGAAAATGAACTTAATAGCGCGACTGGAGTTCGAACTCGTTTACGACGGTTCCGCAAATAATCGATTACACCACGAGGACACACCCACTTTTATACTGGCGTAATTCTAATAATTATTCTAAATTAATAACTTTTAAAACGTCATTTTTTTATATAAGTAAAGTTGGTGACCATAGTCGAGGGCGACTCGAAGGCTCTTTTTTCAATAGCTATTACACCGGGGTGTAGCGGAGGGTGCTACTCCATTCTCTAGATTGCTTCACTTTAGTCTTGATCCTTACCTTATAATGCTGAGTGTTAAGCAAGACAACATCAAATAGTATTTTTTGAGTCTTTGGTAAAACTCGACCTGAGATTGAACCCCAGTCTCCGGGACCATTGGCAAACACTCTACTCATTAGACCAATGGCCAAGCAAATATCAGCAGATATACATACAATAAAAAATACGTGCCCTCTGGGGGTAAGTATTTAAGTCTTAATGTGAAATATTACATTAAATTTGAAAGATTCACGAAACTTTATAAGAACTCATTTACGATGATTACTACTAATTTTATTTGATTTGATTTCTATGTAAATTAGGCTTAGGGTTGCTTTTAATAGGTTTGAGAATAAAACACTATTAGAAATCAATAACATTAGTTAGACAGTACAGAACAGAATTGCAGTTATTTCTTTATTTTAACGATGTTCTTATTCTTTTTTGTGAGTTTGTTAGTGGGAATAAATATTTCAGAATATCAGTAGTAGGCAGAGCAAAAAAAAAAAAAAATTGATGATAAGAAAAATAATTTTTAATTTAATTTTACATTAGATCATTGCATTAAACTTATTTGAAGTCGAAGGGTTATAATAAAAAAATAAACAGCTCTTCCCATCATTGCCACTTTCATTTCTAATTTAACTATTTAACTAAATTAGACAGAAGAGAAATATATATAGTTATTTCTTTCTGTTAATGGATTTCTTTTAAGATTTATCGACGGGATTTTTGTTCGTATTTATTGAAATAAAGCCAGACAATTAGGAATCAATGCCACACAAATATTTATTAAAATCGAATTTTTAGGATCAATACGCAAATTAATCTTTCCTTTCCCAATATAAACCGATATTTCAATACACTTGCATATTAAATGTATATAGATATCGCCCACAGTATGAAACAATATCTTGATATATGAGATTTAAATAGAATCATGAGAGATAATGCAAATTCCTAAGGATATCATGACGTTGGTAGTTACGTAGACAAACAGATATTTAATCCCCATAATAATAAAAAGATATATGTGTGCATAGCTGAGAGTATCACTGTAACTTGTGTTTATGTGTAGATAAGTGGAGTGTTGTTACTTGTCTTAGATATAAAAATGAGAATTATTCTGCACAAATGCAATGAAAAAAATAGGGATAAGAAGATTGAGTTGCGTCATTTATCCAAGGAAGTGATTAAATAAGAATAGAAAATGCTTTTTATCTGGCTTCAAATAATGACCAGTGGCAATATCATCATCATCATCATCATTTCACACAATCAGCACAGATATAACCGAGCCTCTCTCGCCACACCTCCCTATCGTCCATAGCTTTCGGCAGACCCTCAGGGCTACATCCCGTATCGGCACAGAGCTGCTGTATATAAATTCGAACTGGACGTCCTGCCTTTGCTCGTCCATGTGAAGGGGTCCACAGGAGTAAATCACTCACGAGCTCATGCCTACTTCTCCTGCAGTGTCCCGTGTGTCTGGTTCGTCTCACTTCGATAATTTTCGTGATGGGTGGTAGGTGGCCGTATATCTGCTGCTTTGTTGGGTGCTGTCTCCACGGCTTGTTCAATATTGCTCGCAGCATGTTTGAATAATTGCCGTCAAGCTTTTTTTTTTTTCATCCGTTTAGTCAGCGTCCATGTAGTGCATCCAGATAACAGTATCGACACGATCGCTGCTTGGAAGAAACTGCGTTTCATTTGATCGGTCAGGTCTGACTTCCATATTACCGAAAGTCTATCGTTAGTTGTCTATGCCTTTGCTAGTCGCGTGTTGATGTCTATCTCGGTTGATAAGACACTGGTCCCTAGGTAGGTGAACATGTCAACTAGTTTCAGAGAGCTACCGTATAGTGTGGAGATGTTGCCTGTTTGTTTTAAGCACATATATTCCGTCTTGTGTGCATTGACATGGAGGCCGATGCCTGCAGCAGCTCGTTCCAGACTATGTAGCAGGGTTTCGGTTTAGGCGGGTGCTTTTGCTAGAAGCGCTATGTCATCGGCGTAGTCGGCATCGGTAATTGTTTTTTCGGGTTACCCTCTGCTTCTTTCTTTTGTTAGCTTGAAACCGTTTTTTTTTTTTTTTTTTTAGATTTTATCGATAGACGTTCTAAGTACGTAGTATAGACAGATAATAAATAGGTATAAGACTAGTGTGTCTCCTTGTAGTGCTCCTACAACTATTTCGAAGTAGTCTGTATCTCCATCCAGAGAACGGACTTTTACTTTGGTGTTTCTATAGAGCATCATTATGGCTGCGACGAATTCTTTTGATAGTCCGTATGCGAGTAGAATTTGCTCCATCTTCCCTCTGTGAATGGATTCAAAGGCCTTCGTAAAGTCAACAAATTATATTGTTGCGTGTAGGTTTTTTGAGCGAACACCTTCAAGAATTCGACAGATAGTAAAAATTTGTGAGATCGTGGATCTATTTCCTCGGAAGCCATTTTAGCTCTTCCTAAGAATGTTGTCAATTTTGGGTTCTCTGCGATTGCGTAGTAGGGCATTGTATATCTTGGCCTCTATGGACGTAAGTGTTATACCTCGGTAGTTCTTGGCTAATCCGAGGTCGCCCTTTTTAGGGAAGGGGAGGATACGTAACTTTATCCATCTATCTATAGGATTTTTAAAAGGATATTTTTTATCCATATCCAATCTCTTGAGTAGTACCCACATTTTATATCAGGAACAACATCCTCTAAATACGATTACAAATCTGAACGACTTTATTAGGGGTTCCTAATATTTTCAGTCCGAGAGCCGAAAAGCTGATCTCACTAGGGTCTGAGGCCGCTATATTAAAAGGACAAAAAAAAAAAAACTCCAGCTAAATTCACAAGGTAACTTTCAAAGATTTTCATGGGTCATGTGATGTTGTTTGCAGTTTTAAAAAGTAATGTGAAATTAAGTTTAAATGAAAAAGTTTACAGAAGGATCACACAAGAAAAATTGTAATTTAAAAGTTGTGCAGAGGAGGGGGATACAGTCAGCATCTCACCGACACGGTGACAATTGAAATGAGCAATTTGTGATGTTGGTAGTTGACGAAAAGCATTCACTAAAGATGCAAATAATAAGAATGACTTAACATGACCATATATGAATGACTTAACATGACCATACATGACCTAAAGAATGACTTAACATGACCATACATGACCTAAAGAATGACTTAACATGACCATACATGACCTAAAATAATTGGCAACGGAATTTAAGCTGTTTCAAAGAAGTGGCACATATGTTAAGAAGACCAAATATCGAGATGAATACAATCTGGGAACTATGAATCAAAAAGACTAGATAAAGAAATTACAATATGAACTATCGTTAAAAAAAAAGACGTGGTGAAGACATAAGTTTTATAAGTCACAAAAATTCACTCTGTCTGGCAAGGACATATGGCGCAGTGAGTAAGGCGGTGAGGTGGAAGGTACTTCAGAGTAAAATTACCTGTAGATTCAATACCATCAACAGGTAAGATTAACAAGTTATACTTACTATAGCTTAACACTTGTATCTAGGTAGGATTAACACGAATGAAACAATCTATCCCTGTGTTTCAAGCAAAAGGTTTAGTTCAAGTTTCTTTATGTACTCCCAATTTTGTCATGAAACACCTGAAGAAGGCCGTAACATGGTGATTATAACAATACTGATGAGTTCAATAGTCTGAATATTCTAAGTAATAATAATAGACTCAGTGATGTTGATTTTATTTTGCTTGTTTTTTTTTCCAATAGTCAGAAATTGTTAAAGTTTCGTTGGTAAATTTTAACACGTCTGTTGTTTTCGCCAGATGTTACATGATTGGGTTACCATCTATTTCTCAGTACTAAAAAATTAATTGAATGAAACACAGCAAAAAGTATCCAAGGGGAAAAATCGGTGGATGGAACTATAAAGTTGCCTATGAATTTGGCAATAAAATTGCCTGAAACAAAATAGGAATAATTTTGGTAAATCTAAATGTATTTTAATTCAATAAACATTTTCCATCACCAACATAGAAACAGAAACACACACACACACACACACACACACACACACACACACATATATATATATATATATATATATATATATATATATATATATTATATCACATCCTTCTTGTACAGAGCCGTTGGCACACACACACACACACACACACACATACACACACACACATATATATATATATATATATATATATATAATGATAGCTCTATCCTAGATATTGAGCACTCTCCATATTATATTGCACTTGGTTCGACACATACCCACAAAGTGATTTAGTGACAACCAACACTATTATAATATATATATATATATATATATATATATATATATATATATATATATATATATATAGGGTGTGTACAAACCGCTGCACACAACCAAGATGCGAGACAAGGTCAGTTTTTAAGCGTAGTTTAACAGGTTTGGATTCAGAGTTTTCCTTCTCCCTGACCGGTTGCCATAGCAAATTTCAAGAGTCCAATCTCGCCTACTATTTACCCGAAGCTGGAAGTAAGAATTGTTCTATTCATACCTTTCACAAGAATATTAGCGCTGTGTGAAATGTAAACAGCCACGCCATTACACCACGAGCACCTCCATATATATATATATATATATATAGAGAGAGAGAGAGAGAGAGAGAGAGAATCATATGAACAGGACAAATGTATTGCTAATGTCGCATAATTACAACAATACTAGCTACTTTTTTCCATCTCGATTCTCATTTCATCATCTGAGTAAAATTTGTCCTTGACAAACCATATTCCTACGCGATATTGATTTTGCCTTCTGCTAGACATTGGATATTGCCTTTTACTAACCGCTGCAATAATTGGCCTTCCTTCGGTATTACTTAATAAAAGAAATAAATGAATAAGAATAAGCCAACCTACGACAAAACTGTACACGTTACAAAATATATATTTATTCGTAGAACTGTTGTGATTTTCTGCTCAGGATGGTTGCTGCTTTTCAAGCAACCCTCCCCAAAATAGTATTTCCAATGCCGATTTTAAAGGAAATCTGCCTTTGCTTATTTGGGTTTCTCATTAAGAATGCATTCCTACTAGCTATTGTTTATTTCATTTGGCTAGGAGCCAGATTGTACTAAACTAAGAAAATATATACATAAAGCATCACACATATACCCCACCACACACACACACACACACACACACACACACACACACACACACACTCTCTCTCTCTCTCTCCCTCTCCCTCTTTCTCTCTCTCTTTCTCTCTCTTGTATATAATACAATATAATACAATATAAGTTAAAAAGCAAAGTTGGTGACCTTAGTCGAGGGTAACCCGATGGCTGCCTTTTCAATAGCTACAATACCGAGGTGTAGGGGAGGGCGTCACTCCTAACCCTGGATTGCTCCACTTTACCTTTGATACGTACCTTATAATGCTGAGCGTTAAACAATGCAGCATCAAGTACCATTTTTAGAGTTTTTGGTATGACTCGACCTGGGATTGAACCCCGGTCTCCCGACACATTGCGAACACTCTGCTCATTAGTCCAATGGCACAGTTAATACAATATAATAAGATGTAAATACGAGTAAAAATATACGCCCTTCCAGTGCAAATATTGAAGTTTTAATGTATGAAGATATATCAAATCAAAAATAAACGAAACTTACTTAAAACGTATATACAAAGATTACACTTATCATTTTTTTTTATCTTAATTGCTTCCTAAAGAAAATGATACACTGGATTTCTTTTATACCAATTTATGATAATAAAAAATACCATTTGATAGAATTAAAAATTGAATATGAAATCGAGGGAATATAGCTTGATTGCTAGCTCTTCCTACTACTCGCAGCTTTTATACATTTTCTTAATTTAACTATATAACTAAAGCGTAAAAATTGATGGGATATCTTTTAAGATTTATCGACGGAATTTATGAATATAAAATGAAACAATTAGAAATCAATAATATCTAGTAAATACTAATCAAAATCTAATTTTTACGACTAAAAGCAAATTAATCTTCCCGTTCAGATGGTAAACCATTATCTAATGTATTTATAAATACAACTGCACGTCAGTCATAAATAGATAACGTCATCGTTATTGATAATATGAAATAATTCTCTTACTGATTGGTATTTGAACAATTATAAAATAATTGAGAATATAACGAAAATAACTAAGAGAATTATGATGTCGGCAGAGACGAAGTTTTGGTTTCAAACAGATATAATCTCCATTTATATAATTATTGTTAACTATTGTGATTAATTACCGGCCCATTGGCACAGTGGTAGAGTGTTCGCCAATGGTCCAGGAAAGCAGGGCTCAATCCCGGGTCGAGTCATACAAAAGACTCAAAAAACGGCACTTCATGTCTCCTTACTTAAAACTCAGCATTATAAGGTACGGATCAAAAGATAAGTCGAGCAATCCAAGGAAACGTGTAGGGCCCTTCCTACACCTCGGTGTTATAGCTATTGAAAAGGCAGTCTTCGGGTCGTCTTTGTCAACGGGCGGCCAATTGTTTATCAGAATTAGTAATTTGATTTTCTCTGTTAATCAAAAAAATGTGCACTATATCAGTGATTGAACATATGTAGGTCTAAGTTTGTAATAAGTAGACACAGAGTCAACGGTGCTTGTTGACTGTCAGTTTCTCAACTGAACAATCATCAGGCAGAAATGATCCCATAGGTTAGATGATTGTACAAACGAGAAACTAACCGTCACCATGCACCGTTGACTTTCCGTCAACGTGATCTTAACTTGTATATATATATATAAGTTGTAAAGTTGGCGACCTTAGCCAAGAGTTTTCAATAGCTATTACACCGAAGTATAGGGAAGGAAAGGCGCTACTCCATTCCCTGAATTGCTCCACTTTACCGTTGATCCTTACCATATAATGCTGTGTTAAGCAAGCCGGCATCAAATACCATTTTTTGAAACTTTGATATGACACGGCCTGGGATTGAACCCAGTCTCCCCGACCATTGGCGAACACTCTATGTACAACTAAATATTGTCACGTGATGGCTCACGGAGACGAGGAGGTGGGAATGATACTCTCCCCCCGTTGAACTAAAATTATCTAGCAGTCAAAAAGTGACCGTTAGAAATGAATGTGGGTCACACAGATGTTCGCACCTAAGTGACCTTGGGTCGCCGGACATCGGAAGAGGAAGGAGAAAATGAAGCCAAATGATTGGCGGGGGACCCCAAAACGGAAGTGGGGTTCCCTTCCCCTCAACGGAAGTAAATACAAAAAAAGGTAGTTTTTGAGCAACGCTCGTGGCAGACGGACGATAGCCATTTTACTCCGGGCTAAAGACAAAAAGACTGAGACACGAAGAACTCCAAAATCCTTCAAGCCAGCATTAAAAACAGTACAAAGTCTATTAGCCCGTGAAAGAAGAGAAATTCTCCAGTGGAACCCCGTCAAAAAAATAAGATAAGTAACTTTGGGACATTTTTCCGTTACACCCAAATTTTGTTACCACTCTCTCTCTCAATTTGGAAAAAGGATAAAAGCCAGGAAAAGACATTTATATTCATGGACTATCCTATTATATATCTTTGACATTTTGAACGTATATATATATATAACCGTAGTAAAGAACCTATGTATTTTCATTTTACCATGTGGTCTATGTTATTATTCCATGCTTTCCTTTCAGCTTCTATTCGCCTTACATTATCTTGCTTAGAACTGTCCTATTAATTCCTAAAGTATCACACGGGAAACCGGAGTTGCCGACTATAGCAATATTAATATTATTACAACTAAGACCTATAGGCCCGTATTCTTCTATTATCTAAGGGAAAGAAGTTTAGCGGCCTGGTGGGTGTGTGATAGTGTGAAATTTTGGACCCCTTTGCCAGCGGTGGCCAGTCTGGCCCTAAATTATTCCCTCACGTAATATGCCAGTTCTTATCTGCCTGAGAAAAGAACTCTGAACAGGACTTATTTCTGTAGGGGATCAAGTGCCAACCTGCCCCGTCTTCACACGTGCGAAAATAAAGTCCCGTTTAGGGATTTTAATCAATTTCCCCGTCACAATATCAAATGAAACGATTGAATTAAGATTTTTTTTAAATGAGCCGTTCCATGTCAGGTAGGAACTAGAAATGCAAATTTTCAAAGCAGCCAAACCCATTCTTTTTAAAGATTGACGATGCACAATCTTTTATTTCCTCATTAAACCCATCTCATTTGGTCTTTTCCCAGGCTCATATGGGTTTATTTAATTTTGATGTGGATTTTTTTTTTGAGTCTGTGAGTAGTGCCAGCGAGATTCAACTCATCTCCAGAAAGGGTGAAGATATATGAGGATCAAATAACAGTAAATATACATTTGGCTTTTAAGCTGCTGAGACAAGCATTTGAAGCCTCATAAATTCTACTGAATCCCTTTCCTTCAGCAGTTATTCTTGCAAATTCAAATTGTCATCGGAAATATTCTAAATTCAACAAAAATATTTCTCTTGCTTCAAACTGGTATATATATATATATATATACCAGTTGGAAGCAAGAGAAATATTATATATATATATATATATATATATATATATATATATATCCTCTTTCGTTATTTGTATCATTATGGACTGACTGTATTTTTTTAATTTGCGCGAAGCATTGCTCGAATTAATTTATCTTATTGTATTGCATTAGTTTAGAGGGTTATTGCAATTAATTTTGAAGTAAAAACTTCATCATCAGACAATTTTTTAAAATATGAACTCGGTGCTGTATGTTCAATTTTGTTTTTGGACGTCGTAAAAAAGGATGAAGTTTACATTCGTTTTTGGACGTCGTAATCAATGATGAAGTTTTAATTAGTTTTTGGACGTTGTAAACAATGATGAAGTTTTAATTCGTTTTTGGACGTCGTAAAAAATGATGAAGTCTTAATTAGTTTTTGGACGTTGTAAACAATGATGAAGTTTTAATTTATTTTTGGACGTTGTAATCAACGATAAAATTTTAATTTGTTTTTGGATATGGTAAACAATGATGAAGTTTTCATTCATTTTTAGACGTTGTAAACAAAGATGAAGTTTTAATTTGTTTTTGGATGTTGTAAACAATGATGTAGTTTTATTTATTTTTGGACGTTGTAAACAATGATGAAGTTTTAATTTGTTTTTGGACTTTGTAAAAAATGATGAAGTTTTAATTTGTTTTTGGACGTTTTAAACAATGATGAAGTTTTAATTTATTTTTGCACGTTATAAACAATGATGAAGTTTTAATTTGTTTTTAGAGATTGTAAACAATGATGAAGTTTTAATTTGTTTTTGGACGTTATAAACAATGATGAACTTTTAATTTGTTTTTGGACGTCGTAAAAAAGGAAGAAGTTTTAATTTGTTTTTGGACGTTGTAAACACTGATGACGTTTTAATTTGTTTTTGGACGTTGTAAACAATGATGAAGTTTTAATTTGTTTTTTGGATGTTGTAAACTATGATGAAGTTTTAATTTGTTTTTATAGGTTGTAAACACTGATGAAGTTTTAATTTGTTTTTGGACGTTGTAAACAATGATGAAGTCTTCATTTGCTTTTAGACATTGTAAACAATGATGAAGTTTTAATTTGTTTTTTGGACGTTGTAAACAACGTCCCAAAAAATTTGAACATAACACCGAGTTCATAAAAAAACCCTCTGATGATGAAGTTTTTACTTCGAAATCAATTAGACCCGAATAATCACTTAGCATTGCAATAGCCCTCTAAACAAATACAATACTATAAAACAATATATATATATATATATATAGATGTACCCCAGCACAGGAACAAAATGCGGCACAGGGCTAATCATTAAGTGGAGTTTAATAGGTTTGAACTCAGAGTTTTTTCTTTCTCCTACACTTGTTTACGTAGGTTAAAGTACCAAGTGTGCCTCGCTATTTACTGGAGAAGAACAGTCATACCTTCGTATCTTTCGCATAGGTATTAGTGCTATATGAAATGCAAGCAGCCTAATCTAGGATATCAACTCTGGTCATCAGAAATGAATACTGAGAACCGAGTTCTAATCATGGATGAAACTATTTGCGTTTATCAAAGTGCTTAATACCCTTGGGAAAGGCATAAATCGAACTATTCTCCCTCCGGCTATGGGTAAATAGTAGAGCTGGTTGGCTCTTTAACTTTAATTAACTTGGTCAAATGGTCAGTGACAAGGATGGAGTTGAGGACTGGTGCATTCTCCTGGTGGAAATGCCACTGACCCGATTTGAAGAGTGCTAGCCTCTTCCTTAGCAATCTCTTGCTGAACTCCCTTAAAACCTCAACATAGTAACCTTAACCCTAACCCTTTGGCCAATCGACTCTGGTGTATTGACTTCCTTACTCCTCCCACACCTCTAATCATCCCTCACAGACTCCCTGCTTTCCTTGAATCTCTTATGCCACTCAAAAACTGATGTTCAATTCATGCAAGATGCTCCAAAAGCAGTCTGAAGCATTCCATACGTTTCTGAGGCATTTTTTCAAAGTTTAAAACAGAATTTTATTGCATATCGTTCTTCTAAGGTGCCCTCACGTCCAGATTACAATTTTGAAATCCACCAGCTGTGACAATCAGGCTTTAGTAGGATGTATTCCAATTCCTGCTGTAGCTGTTCATTTGAACCTGAAATCATAAAAATTGGTCTGTTATCTCATAAGATGTATAGCAATAACATAGTTAATTTCCAAGAGTCTACGATAATTTCAAATGTCTGTACAAAAAGGTCTGGAAACTTATTGAAGGCAACACGTAAATGTTAAAACAGTTCTATTTCAAACAATTCAGTTCTATTTGAAACAATTTATTTTAGTATCAGTTTGCAGTTTAAATATCAAAACGGCTCTATTTCAAGCATTTCAGTTTAGCATAAGTATACAGTTTAGTACCCTATCAGCTGCTACCACTCCGGGCCAAAGTGGACCAGGGAGCGATGGTAATGAACGGGTACTCTACATTTCCCAAAGCTCCAGCATTAGTGGAACGTCACTATCAGATTGTTTAATGTCATATCCAGGACACTCGTTGGGTTGCAGGGTCTTACCCATCTGCAGCCGACTGGGCGGTTGGAATTTGGCTATTTCTAAAATCAATATATCTGTCCCGGTGATTCCGAGACTGTCATAGATTTGAGCTGTACTGGTAAATTCTTCTTTCTAAAACCAAAAAGAAAATACATATTTATAATCCTGCAAAAAATTAAACGTTCTGGTGCGAAGGTCATTCAATAAATTAAGAGAATTTTTTTGGAAAAATTTTTTTTTTCAGAATTTTTTCCATAAATGTAAACTCTGCATATTTTTGAGTCGGTTTATAGAAAAAAATTATTTTAATCACGCAAAATATTTGTTTTGAGGATAGTCAAAATGGCGGCAAATCAAACAGAGGTCTGCCATTAACATTTTTGGTGGCTGACAAGTGCAAATCATGTGAAATTTACTGAAAAATGTTTGATATTTTGAAACAATCATGCTTTCGTAGAAAAATCGAAAAAGATGCCATTAAAAACAGTGCTTCCTATTGCCAACTTCTAAGGCAATAGCTTATATATATATATATATATATATATATATATATATATATATATATATATATATTCTTTTTTTCTTTTTTTCTTTTTTGTAAATACACTTTCAACTACTAAAAATGTGCAGACATGAATACCCAGGATTTCTGCATAAAATGCATATGAAAATATTTTTGGTTATCGTCTTGAACTCAAAACTATAATAGTCTGAGACAAGGGAATCTCGGTTAGCAAGCTTGACTTGTAAACCAGCAAGAGTGAGTTCGAGTCTCATGGTATACCACATTCATTCAGTCTTGTGCCACATCGAAGGAAAAAGTTTCGTAAATTACTATAACAGTTTGAGGCAACAACAAAGCCTCTTCTTAATTGCCAGTGTGGCAAGAATCTCAAATTTGTGCAATAGAATTTAAAAAAAAAAAATGCATGCAATCTATCATTTTCGATTTCATGTAATATGGCTTCACCAAATTCTCTACTTAGATATAATCTATATCTATATATGTATGCGTGTGTGTGTGTATGATCACGTGGCGTTCGTACTGAGAGAGAAAGAAAGATTGGGAGGGAGAAGAGAATAAAGAGTTGGAAGTAGTGCGATAGAGAGAGAGAGAGAGAGGAGAGGGAGATTGCGATTAGATCACAATGGCTATGATTGTATAAAAAATATAAGGATATACAGCGTTGATTTTTACAGCAGCCAGATACACGGAAGACGGGAGCAACAAAGTCTTCATAACTCTATATTAACATATATTTGATCGTGTATAGGGATTGGCTAATATATATATATATATATATATATATATATATATGTTTATAACTGTTTGGCGCGAATGGGTGTAACTAAAACTAAGTCAGGAGTCAAGTGTGAATTCCTCTGCGGTTGTTTATATTCATTTCCCACGAACATTTTTGGGGAGAGTTATCAATCCACTCTGCGTTCCATTCTACCACTAGATATCCAAATAAAATGTTCCGTCAATGTCATGCCATGTTAGTTGATGGGGTATGTACTTGGGAAAACCATTCTCCAATAATCATTTGACATTCAATGTAATAGTTAACCGATATAACTATTTAGATCAGTAATTTTTCAAATAATTTTCCCCTTTAAGCTCCCTTTTTGTACCAATATTTTGAACGCCCCATCACCCGCTTTTAAGATTGACTAAAAAATGTAAAAATTTTGTTTGGAAAGAGAATGGGATTTCAAGAGTCTGAATTTGCTAATCTTTTTTCTTAAAAGCTTAAACCATCGAAACCCTAAAACTTCCTTGGGAAGAGTGGAATTCACTTTCATTTTTGGATTATATATATACATACGGGAATGTGAATATACTGAAACACAGACAACGGATTCATTTCAGGATATTTGTTTTTTTATTTGTCAATAAAAAAGAATGAAATATTTTAAACTGAATCCGTCGTTTTTGTTTTAGTATATCTACCTTTCCACTTATTTTTAATCATCTTGTCAGATTTACCCAACCTAACTGTTGTCTTTATAAATGTGTGTGTCCGAGGGCAGTTCAAAAAGTTCTTAGCTTCATCTCGATTTTAGATTTGTCGCCCACCTCTCTCCTTTGTTTGTGTGTTACCTGAACAGAATACATACATATATATATATATATATATATATATATATATATATATATATAACAGAATACATATATATATATAAGTTGTAAGTAAGTTGTCTGTCCGTTGTCACAGGTGACATAAAATCTCACTTTTCAATAGCTACTACACTGAGGTGTATGGGAGGGCACTTCCTGCCCCGAATTGCTCTACTTATCCTTGATTCGTGCCTTATAATACATAGTGTTGAGCAAGGAGGCATCAAGTACTATTTTTGAGTCTTTGGTATGACTGGGATTGAACCCCAGTTTCTCGGACCATCGACGGACACTCTAATCATTATACCAATAGGTATACAGAGAGAGAGAGAGAGAGAGAGAGAGAGAGAGAGAGAGAGAGAGAGAGAGAGAGAGATTGTTTGGTTTTTTGCTTGGTTGAGGTTTGTCTTATATTCTAGGTTGGTTCTTCCTCGAAAATCAGCATTAAACGATCTAGTTTTTCTTCGGCATGAACAGCAACCAGTGGCACCGGCCTGCAATACATAACTGTCTCGCAACACCCAAATTTTAGACAGACAGATGAGGGGCCAGAAAGTCATTAGTCTAGAGAATGAAGGAGATTATAACAGGTAAATATTCGCGGCATCCTTGTCTTTCTTTGTGTATATATTGCATCTGTAAACTTGGGTCACTGAAACCCGAAGAGTATACCGACCGGAACGCTGTTGGATAAAACAGGAAAAGGGATTTTAGTCATTCGAATAATTCATTGAATAATAAGCATATTTTGTTTGAAAAGTTTTTAACCGAGACAAGGTATTCTGTCGGCACAGAGAAATAAACGCTGAATGAAATTGCTTTGAGATTCTTCAACGATTAATATGCTAAACACGATAGTACGGCAATTGATGTCTTTTGTATTTTCATTCTATTTTATTTTATATTATTCTATTGTCGATATACGTATTTGTGCATTAGGTTGTAGGTGACCGTGTCCTCTGTAAAGAGTACGGATGTAACTTACAAGACATATTCAGGTTAATTGGCCTGGCAATTACCATGATTAGTTAGTTTGGCGCCACTTGTGTACGTTATGAACTGTTGGCCAAGTTGTAGAATATCGGCTCTGCGGTCACTGGTTCTATCTCCAGTGGTGGAGATCATGGTATACTCTGCTGAGACCTAATAAGGTCGAAACAGCTGTCCAGTCTTTCCTTATGTCGTGCGAAAGTGTTCGCAGGATTTTCCGGTAATTCAATTCAGTTTTCTATTTGGTAGCAAATAGTCGAACATGATTTTTGTTTGTTTGTTTCTTTTAAATTGGAAGAAGAAAGATGAGAAATTAAGATTAATTAGTTTTCAAGAAAGAAGGCGATCTCATTGAAACTTTCAAAATCATCATCATCATGTCGTGCTGCTAGCACGGCTATTCCTGACCCTCTCTCGCCACTTCACTTTTTCATTCATCACTTCAGGCAGGTCTTCGGGGCTACATCCCGTATCCTCACAGAGCTGCTGTATGTATGTTCGAGCTTGTCGTCTTGCTTTTGCTTGGCCATATGCAGGGGTCCATAGGAGTACATCACTTATGAGCTCGTCCTTGCTTCTCCAGCTGTATCCTGCATGTCTGGTTCGTCTAGTTTGGATATTTTTCGGGATGGGAGGCAGGTGGCCGTATAATTGGTGCCTTGTGGGGTGTTGCCGCCAGGACTTGTTCAATATTGCTCGCAACATTCTTGTGTAATTGTCGTCTAGCTTCTTCTCCAGCCGTTCAGTTAGCGTCCAAGTAGTGCATCCATACAGCAGTATCGACACGACCGCTGCCTGGTAGAAACTGTGTTTAATTTTATCGGTCAGGTTTGATTTCCATATGATCGAAAGCCTATCGATAGCTGTCCATGCCTTCGTTAGCCATGTGTCGATGTCCTTTTCGGTTGATGAGACGCTGCTTCCAAGGTAGATGAATTTGTCTACCAGTTTCAGGAAGGCAGCTTCTAGTGTGGAAATGTCACCTGTTTGATTATAGCACATATATTCAGTTTTGTGTGCATTGACATGGAGGCCAATGCCTGCGGCGGCTCATTCCAAACTATGCAGTAGTGTTTTGGCTTGGTTGGGTGTATTCACCAGTAACGCTATGTCATCGGCGTAGTCGGCGTCGGTAATTGTTTTTGCGGGGTACCCTCTGCTTTTTTTTACTTTTACAGCACGAAGCCGTTTTCTCTGATTGTATCAATCGAAGTACAAAATAATCAATACAATTTTTAAACATGGTAGACATTTTTCAAAGCTATTTCTCTTTGAACTGAAAATTTACTGTAAAGACAGATTAAAAAAATATTTTTCATAAAGTATTTCAAAGTTTATAACAAAAATACTCGACTGTTTCGGTTTCTTTGTTTTTAATGGCATATCAACCTTCTTGGGTTACTTAATGTCAAAGCCATTCTTGGAGAAGAAAAGTAGTTTTGATTTCTTTGTTTTAAATGGCATATCAATCTTCGTGGGCTATTTAATGCCCAAGCCATCATTTGTAGAAGAAGTGTAGTTTTGGTATCGGTTTCTTTATTTCCAATGGCATATCAATCTTTGTGGGTTATTTAATGCTAAAACTATCCTTGTTGAAGAGCATTAGCGGTACTATCTAGCACATGGTTGTGGGTGGGGATAAGGATGTTCAAACAGATTTCTTATGAAAACATCCTATATTTAGTTCAATGTTTCTTTTTTTTTTAAATGATTACCATTTTTACCTCGATTATGTTTTTCTGTTATGTTGGTGGGGCTAAAAAATATGGAGACTGTGTCCACTTCAAAGCGGTAAGGGGCTTCTCCCACAAAGAAAGAGGAGTTATTGGTGTGTTACTAAGCTACATCTGTTGAGGTTCCAGTTCGGAAGATCCGAGAAGTATGGTGTACCACTTCATTGACATTACTCTCATGTCCACTTTGATCCAACGTGGTAGCACCTGTAATTGTTGTATACGGAGAAAGAAAAACGACATTGATGTACAAAAACATATTTCTTTTCTTTTACTTTTATTACCCGAAGTGTACGTAATGGTAGAGTGAGAAAGGGCCGAAGATGGCTGAGCTGTACACACAGGGGCAAAATACAAATCTTCAGTGAACCGCTTCCTCTTCGTTTTACTTCCACAAGACTCCTACTGGGCCACCTCAAGGCCTTGAATTATCTTAGTTTCTCCTCACTTCTCTACTTTCACGAGTCTGGTATAAAGCCATCTCAAGGCATCGAACTATCTTAGTTTCTCCTCGCTTCTCTACTTTCGCGAGTCTGGTATTGGGCCATCTCAAGGCATCGAATTATCTTAGGTTCTCCTCGCTTCTCTACTTTTGCATGTCTAGAATTATCTCAAGCCTCTCTCCGTCTCCCAACCCGGAGCAGTCTAGCTTAAGGCCAGAACCTTAAGAGACATAATGCCGAGTAGCAGTCTTATCGGTCTTCTTTTTCTGGTTGAATTCTTCGGCCTTATGTAATATACCAGACGCCCACGCAAATTCTCTTTGTCACATCTCCTACCAGTCACTTTACGTTGCACGTGGACATGCCTCTTTCTAGCTTTGCCACCCTCACAACTTACGCGGTACTTCCGCTAAAAAATACCTGCGTCATGTTTACTTTCGGAAAGCGATCTATTTCCTCTTATGCCACCCACGCAATTTATGCAGCATGTCCAGTCACTATCCAACATTGCTATCCTATCAATGAGATAAATAGATCTATTTAAAAATATTTCGTATTCGATTGGACCGTCTTCAACCCCTGACAAAAAAGAGCAAAAAAAAAAAAAAATTCAAATCTTTCGAAATAACAACAGAAAAAAATGAGAATGTGAACGCGATTCCCTAACTACTAGGGATAAAATCATCCTAGATGGGTTGACATGCCGTAAAAATCAATGAATGAATCAATCAATCAAATGTTCTTTTATAAAAGAACATTTGATTGATTCATTCATTCATTGATTTTTATGGGAAAAAAATTGATTATTCCCTCCTTTCTGAACTATTGCTTTTCATTTCCTGAAATTTGACTTTTAAATTATTTACTTTTCTAAGACTAATTATTTTTGTGAAAATAGCTGAAGATCATGTAAATAAACATCGAAATATCACCTGAATGCACTTCGATTATTTCTTACTTAATTAAATTATGATTTCATGTGTGGGCTGGTTGTATTTACTTAAAAAAAAAAAAAAAGAATCACTTTTGAATGAAAATTGAATTTTCAGATTAAAAAAAAAAGAAACCTGTTCTCAAAGACCCAGCAGAGTAACCATGCAAATAAAAATACTACGTTATACATTCCTTTTCCCTCCTACACAATCAACCCATATTAAATAAAAGAACGAATCTAAAAAAATAAATCAATAAAAAAAATTAATAAATAAAAAGGAAAAGTAGGGAAAAAAACAACAAAAACAACAAAAAAATTTGAAGGAGACCTGGTCAAGGACTAAACTTTTCCTTTTTTTTATTTTCCGGCCTGACATTTTAAACGCGACACGTGACATTTTCATCAAATACCACTTCGCCAAATGCAGAACAACTCGAGGTTCTTTGTAAAATAATTTCGATTACACATACACACTCATGTACAGATATACTCTTAGCCACATGTGCAAACACGCACACACTCACTCATACGCACCCACACGTGCATGTATGCACGTGCAAGCTTACACACATACACATACATATTCACATTGCAGCCGGATGTTCTACAAACACGTTTAGAAAGACAACATGAGAACACACACCCATTCAAAAGGGATTTTCCTCTCATTTCCTGGATATCTTTTCTCATACCATTCCATAAGCGTCTTAAAAAATAAGCATGGTGCTCTTATTTAAGCATCGATTAAATAAAAATAAAAGTTGGTTCAGTGAACTGGGTAAGACATTAAACTGCATACAATAGTCCGGCTTCATTTCTGAAGCTCTGTGGTATATGGAGTACTCTTTCATTACCATTACTCCCAGGTCTACTTGACGTCCCATCTAAGGGTCAAATAGAACTAGTGTCCTGAGTCTAACTGTTAAATGTATCTGATGGTGAAGTTTCAATCCTGTAGTTTTAGGGGATGTGGAGTACCCCCTTCATTGCCATTACTCCCAGCTCTTCTGTGACGTCCCATCTAAGGGTCAAATAGAACTAGTGTTCTGAGTATGAGAAAAAACTGCATCTGATGGTGAAGCTTTGGGGAATGTGGAGTTCCCTTTCATTGCCATTACTCCCAGGTTCACTGTGACTCGTAGTGGTAGTACATGTTAGTCTTTCATCTATAATTCAAATAAATCTTTTCAGAAATTATTAGTATTGAGTGAGAATATGTGAAACCATAAAATTGGGTGAAAAGAAAGTATTATAATCGGCAAAAAAGGGTGATTTAAAAAAGATTACAATCGATCATAGAAAATAAAAATAGTTATGCTTACAATAAAACACTTACAATTGAATCAAATTTTGTCATTGCACAACCCATAAGGAATTGATAGAGTTAGAGTAAGAACGAACTCATAAGAGACGTTCTCATTTGGACCCCTTCACTAGGACCATCAAGTCTTGAGCAACCAGCTAAAATTTATCTACAATAGCTCTACTCAGACACAGGCTGTAGTCTAAAAGACCAGCCAGAAGAGACGGACGGTAGAGACGAATGGCGAGAGAGAGAGAGAGAGAGAGAGAGAGAGAGAGAGAGAGAGAGAGAATAAGGGAAGTCCATGCTAGCGGGACGACATGATGATGAAGGAGTTGATATGTCGTTAAACAAATCAACCAAGCCAAACCAAAAGTTCCTCTTATTTTCAGACAGTTCTCCGAAATTCATATTTAACAAGAAAACGTTTTTAAGATGGAATACATATGTTTTTGATTTCATCTTTTTCGGAGCAAATGTTACATGTGTAAAGAGGGGTGGTACTCGTTGGTCTATGATTATTTTTGATAGATTAATAAACAAAAGAATGACCCGGTCAAGCCGAAGGAAACAAAGTGCAGGTCGACAAAGAAAAAGATATATGGTATTAGTCAGTCTGCCTACCAAGACAAAGTGTGGCACAAGGTATTTTTTAAAGTTAGAAGTCGAAACTCAAATGTGCGGCGAGACAAAAATACCTGGGCCCCGTCAGAATTGGCGCCCCACGTACCAGGTTATCAACGTAACCCTACGGAAGCAATAGAAAGCCTGTGGGAACAGCTCTATGAAGGAATATGGCGACGAATAGAATGTTGCAAACTTGGCTTAACAAAATAATATTCACCACCAAACAAATATATACATAGATAGATTGATATATAGGTTAAAAAATAGAATCAATCATAAGCCCATACACAAATAAAGTTAATGACTAAAATTCTAGACAATGGGCAATCATTAGTCAAAGTGGTTCCTATGAATTTCACATTAAACGATCTGGTTAAATTAAGTCCGAAGATAATTAGTTGTAAAGAAATCCCTCAAATCAAAAGTTTATTGTAATATTTTGGATCTTAAGGAAGAAAGATTTGTTGGCGTTAAATCAGAAATAGGATATGCGAAAACGGGACTTTAAAGAAATCTTTTGATGTTCAAGTAAATGAGAGAAAAGACTAGAGAATTGTTATGATTAATGAATTTTACGTTACTTTGTTTATATATACAGGGCTAAGTCTCGATATAATCAGAGAGTAGTCGACTGTCAAAGTGTATTCGACTGTCAAAATCGGCAGAATGTGAGAAGTATTTTATTAAGCTTTTTGCTTAGATGCAGCAGCACTAGGTTGACGAACAAAGCCAAAATCGACAGTTAGCGAATCTAATCTGTATCAGAAGTGAATCTTGAGTAAGACCAAACGGTCAGCCCTTTCATCTTCGTCTCTCTCGCCCCTCTCTCTCTCTCTCTCTCGTCCACTTTCAATTAAATTATATTTTTGACTGGCAATTGACGCACAAATAACAACAGCCTAGTCAGCTGGGACTGAAGAATACGCCGAATGCATCTTTGCAGAGGGGTAACCCCGCAACGAGTGTCCTCAATAGGACACTAAACAGCAACCGATGGAGATGCTCTAGTCCTGGAACTTTTGGCATTACTCCTTGGTCCACTCTGACCTGGAATGGTAGTACCAGTGAGTGTTCCATCAATGGGTTCAAAGAGAACTGTTTAATTATTTAACTGTAGGTAAAGAGATGACTGATGTTAATTTGAATTATTAATATAACAAAGCAATACTTGTAACATAAACAAATGAATAATGCTGATTTACTTGTGTTAACAACAATACTTGAAACCATTTAACTGTGTGCAAACAAATGATTGATAATAAATAGAATTATTCACGTTTTTGGAATACTTGAAACCATTTACTTGATGGCAAACTAGTGAGCTCTCATTCATTTAAAATATTACCAACAAATGATTCGTTTACAAATCACACACACACACACACACATATATATATATATATATATATGTGTGTGTGTGTGTGTGTGGACACAGGATATGGCATTGAATAATATACAAGGGTTGATATGCCATAAAAACAAAGCAACCAATCATCCATAAATGATTTAGGGGGTGTCCTCGTGGTGAATGGTTAAAGCGATGGACAGCGCAATCGTAGTAAGTGTGTAACATATTGACCCTCGACCGAGCCGTTAATCAAGAGAAACAGGTGAATCCGGTTGAAGATATCGGAATATCACCTTGACCTGTGCACATGGTTGATTTCGGTGCAGATGCATACGCCCACACGAAGCAGGTGGTCGTCAAACAATTATATAACCAGGTACCACAAACGGCTTGAGTCGGTTAGTTCGAGGCAGTCAGTCAGTCAGTCAGTCAGTTCGAGTTCCAGTTGCAGTTGGAGTCAGTTGGGGACAAGATACTGGAGTGAGAGTCAGCGGCAGACAGAGGGCCTTAGGCCCTCAGTGACCCACGGTTTAGCAGCCCAGCCAGAATCAGGAAGAAGTCCTGCTATGATCAGAAGAACTGTGGGTCAATATGTAGCTGTTTGTCCCCATCTTCAACTCACCTCTCACACACAAGAAGCATCAACCCTTTCGAGAATAAAAAGTGAGAGGTATATTTTTATAAAGAATGTGTGTTCGTTCGTTCATTGATGTTCGTCATTGTGTTTGATTATGTTCAGCATATATTATGTACATATATTTGTATACACATAGTATGCAACAAGTGAGTTCGTACTCCAGTCGCGCTATTACGTTCACTTTTGTGTAAATACCCTGGGGAAAGGTATGAATCTCCTTATCCTACCAGCTATGGGTTAAATAGTACCAATACTGTCCTTTTAGAATAGCTTTGGCATTAAATAACCTCGAAAGGTTGATATGCCCTTAAACAAAGAAACCAAACCAAACCAAACAAAAAATGATTAAAAATTGAAATTCCTGGCGTTTGCGTCAGTTAGTCTTACCGTGACAAGTAAAAGATCTTTCATCTAGAAAGTGTCAGGAACCTTCTCAAGAAAACAAAGAACGATCGAGAATCACCTTTAGCTAAAAGGATTGGTGAAGAGCCGAGCTCTTTTTCTCTGCTTCCTGACATAGCAGTCCAGCGCTGACAATGCAACACATTCCCCTAATCACAACACACTCGGCCATTTGTCCCTATGGCTATTACAGTACAGAGGTAGTACGGTGAATCTGGCGCTTATATTCCTTTGATAATCGTATCGTCACAGAACCCAAAAGGGAGATTAATAAATTTTACCAATTGAACGCGTTTAGAACATAAGCAAAATACGGTAGGATGAAACTGTAAAAATCAAGAAAAAACTTTCCTTGGGGGAATATTTTTTAATCCCGGAAAATCCTGAGAAAGGATTTTCATAAATCGTATTTCAAATTCACTGTTAAAACAAGCTGATGCATTTTATGATCAGAAGGCAGAACCCACCCAAGGATATAATTTATTTGGTTCCTTTGTTTAATAGCCCACTCGGGTGGAGCTGTAGAATACACCGATTGCATCTCTGCAGGAGGGTGAGACCCCACCACCAACGAGTGTCCTGGATATGGCACTAAAAAATCTGATGATGAGGCTCAAGTAATGCTGGAGCTTAGGGGAAAGCAGAGTAGCCCTTCATTACTATCACTCCCAGGTCCACTCTGACCCTGAGTGGTAACACCTGATAGGGTCAAATAGAACTGTTTGACATTAAAACTGAGAGCAAACAAATGACTTGTTATAAATTGAATTGACTGAAATAAAACTGATCATTTAACCGTGTGTAAACAAACTACCCATGATTAATTGAATTGGTTTGGTTTCTTTGTTTAATGGCATATGAAACTTCGTGGGTTATTTAATGCCAAAACCATTCTCATAGAAGGACAATAGTGGTACTATTTAACCCATAGTTAAGAGTATAAGGGGGTTCATACCTTTCCCAAGGGTATTTGCCCGAAAGTGAACGTAATAGCGCGACTGGAGTAAGAGCTCGCTTACTACGATTCCGCAGTCCACCGCTTTCCCCATTACACCACGAGAACACCCCACTTAATTGAATTGTTTGCGAAACATAACAATACTTTGAACCATTAACCGTGTGCAAACGAATGAATCGTGTTGAATAGAATAATTAGTGTTAAATAGCAGTACGTGAATCCATTTAAGTCTGTGCAAGAAAAAAAATGAGCTCAGGTTTGTTTAAGAATGTTATCAACAAAATGTGTTTATAAATAATTTATATCTAATATATATCTAAAAAAATAATTGGCATTAAATAACCTAAAAAGCAAAGCAAACCAAATTCTTTGTTTTATGGCGTATCAACCTTCGTGGATTATAAAATGCCAAAGCCGTCCTTACTGGGGAAAAGTAAGGGTGCTATTCAAGACATACCTGTGGTATAAGTGGGTTTGTAACTTTCCCAAGGGTATTAGTCTGAAAATCAAAGATTTAAGAAATGTACGGTCACTTGCTAAAATTTATTGTTCCCTTTGGTTTATGAAAGATCTTTGAAAAAATTGTTTGCTACTTAAATAATCAGAAACACACACACACACACACACACACACACACACACACACACACATATATATATATATATATATATACATAAATATATAGACTAATTTGACTGGAGGTTCTCCAAACAACAAAAATTTCATTTGTTTTTT
Organism: Sepioteuthis lessoniana; assembly: GCA_963585895.1. Lineage (NCBI taxonomy): Eukaryota > Metazoa > Mollusca > Cephalopoda > Myopsida > Loliginidae > Sepioteuthis > Sepioteuthis lessoniana. The sequence continues at coordinate 73,525 of CAUZXS010004370.1, read as the reverse complement.
TTATCTCAGAGATTCGTAGAGCAGGTGTTTGTTTGTCGACTTCTGATTGTTAAAAAAATATTCAAATGAGAGAGAGACAGAGAGACGGAGAGAGAGACAGGCAGACAGACAGAGACAGACAGAGAGAGAGGCGGAAGAGATAGATAGAGGATTTAAGAAAATGAATGAATACAAAAGCATTTTATTAAAAGATACTATTATGAGAATATATGATCTCCAATGTATTGAGAGATATATTGAAAGATATAAATAGAATTAGTTTGTTTCGGTATCTTTATGTTTAATGGCATTTATTGGTTATCTAACGCCAAAGCCATCCTTGTAGAAAAGCAGCAGGGATTCTAGTTAACCCATAACTCTGAGAATAAGAGCGATTATGAGGTCGGAAGTTACTCCATTTTGTCCCATGTTGTCTTGTTGGTGTAACTTCTTGGATAAGAAGTCCGTAAAAGAATTATATGAACGAAGATAGTAACAAATAGGAGACGAAGACATATTTTTATATTTTTCCTTTATTTCTGGGTTCAACAACCATTCAATGGAGGAGGAAATTATCCCTGAATACAATTTAAATGGTTCAATCCCCCAGTCAAGGTGTTAAAAATGCGTTAGTCGTTTCTTGGGTATATATGTGTCCTTATTCGGTATTTAAAGCTTTAACAACGTATTCGGTATATAAGGTTTAACGACGTGTTAGTCGCATTTGGGAGTTTGTCGAGGTCCTGCGTTTTAGTTCGATAGGTCCATTTTGATATTTTTTGTATTTTGTATATACTGTTAACCGAAACAGCTGCTACTAGTGAAAGGTTAGCCAATGTAACGCTTTAGAGCGGCCACGTGGCCTTCCACTAGCAGCAAGGGAGATTTAGATGTTGTCGCTCCGCCGGTCACTGCTGAAAGAGCGTGAGCTTCCTCCTTGTGTCGGGATGGTCCCTTTTCTTTGCGCATGCGTCATCCCTCTTCCCATCAGAGGCCGCTGGCAGTTTTTGCATATTTTAATAATTATTTTTATTCAACTCAATTTAATTATTTATTTATTTATTTATTCCCTACAGGATCGTACCTTTCCTAAAGTCTGAAAGCGAACTTTATAGCCCAACTGGAGTCCATCACTTTAGCCATTACGCCACAAGGACTCCTCCTTTAGGAATAGAGTTAGAATAGGATATCAGTAATATTAACAATAGAAACATCTAAACAAAGATGACAAACAAACGCGAGACATTTCTCAGACAATTGCCACTGAAGCATTTGAACATCACTTAATCTGCGAAGTTTTCAATTCCAATCAGTGAAAGAGAACTATTCAGAAAGATGAGCAAATAAAAAGGAACTTTTCCAGCAGTGCCCAGCATGTCTCCCTCGTCTTACTTGGTGGGTTTGTGAGATGGGGGGTAAATAGCCGTACAGCTGCTGTTTTGAGGGCTGCTGCTTCCAAGATTTGATCAGAACAGCACATAGCATTCGTGTGTAGTTCCCATCTAGCTTTATCTCCAAGCATTTCGTTAGAGTCCACGTGGTGCATTCATACAATAGTAGTGACGTTGCTACAGATGGAAAATTTTCATATGGGCAATAACCTGACAGTAGTAGTTAATGCATATGTTGATATTGCTTTCAGTTGATAAGATATTGCTGCCGGAGGTAAGCGAACTGGTCTACTAATGTCCACTTAGACCTGAAGAGGTAGTTCCTGTTAGGGTTTGATCTATAGGTCAAATAGATCAGTTTAGAATTTTTATTTGATAGAAATACTTGATATTACAGTGTGCAAAAAAAAAAAAAAAAAAAAAGAATTCAAGAAACGACTACACGCAACAACAGACTAGTCGGCTGTATCACTGCAGAGGGGTAAGACTCCTCGCCTAGAGGTGTTCTGGATATGATTCTAAAAAATCTGATGGTAAGACTCCAATAATACTAGAACTTTGGAGAATGCTGAATATCCCTTCATTACCATCGCTCCCAGGTCTACTCTGGCCCTCGAGTCGTAGTACAGGGTATCTTAAAATAGATGCTACTCATTAACATGATAATGATTTATTACTGAGACAAGAAACTCCATGTCAGCTTAACCCAGTCAGCCGGGGCTGGTGAATTTTGAATGATTTAGTATCCAAATAAGTGACCCAAAATATTTTGTCCAAGGCACTGTAATGGTTGTGGGAGCCTTACTCATATCACCATAATGGACTTTTCTCACCGTTATTAGTACTGAGAGATTTCGTTGCCAGAGAGGCAGATCAATATTGGTGTTATCCGAACAGTACAAGACTTCTTACCTTTACTATATAACTCTATCTTTCTTGTGGAATATGATCTGTTATCTAATATCGGTGTTTGCGTTTTCATTAGTAACCCTTTCCGGGGCCACAACATACTGGCAACGAGGAACTCAAACGAAAAAAAAGGACTCTCCAACAGGCAAAGGGGGTTAATCACACAACATACTGGCGAAGATACATCGCAACAACAAAGAGATACACAACTATAAGTTGTTAAAGAATCTACAACAAAGTTCCAGCATACAACGAACCGAACAAGATTTTTGTTATACAACTACAAGGTATCAAATTGCACAAACGACGGAGTGTGTCAAATAGCGGATATTTAAAAAAAAATCTGTAAGATTGTCACGTAATCAAAAAGTGATGTTCATATTTTTCTTTCTTCCCCGAACTTCAGAGAGAAATATTTAATTCGGCGCTTACAGTTTTGTGTTGTACAAAACACACACACATACATACACACGCAGTAATTATTCTTCATTTCTGGGGATATTTACTGAAGAAAAAAAAAGAAAGATTTTTTTGAATAGAAAAATTTTTTTAAGTCTAAAAAAAATGGAAGACCTTAAAGAAATGTTTGCACGAATGATGAAGTTCCAAATGGAGTCTCAACATAAAAACGAGGAAAAACAACAACCGTTCTTCCTTGAATTGCAAAAACAACAAGAAGCACTTTTTAAAAGTCTAAGTAATAACCAGTCAACAGATAATACTACTATCTTCAATCAAAATGCAGTGTGGAAGGCACTCGAAAGCTTTTACTACGCACCAGATGAGGATAAGACATTTGAGGCATATTACAGAAGATATGAAGATATCTATATTACCGACTGTGCCGATTGAACTGATGCAAAAAAAGTCCGGCTACTTCTACGAAAGCTAGGAACTGTGGAACACATCAAGTTCGTAGATTATATCTTACCAAAAAAAAAATTGCGATCTTGGCTTTTTAGAAACAGTTAAATTACTGTCAGAATTATTCATCTCTAAAACGTCTCTATTCCACAAAAGATGGAAATGTCTCAACTTAACAAAAAGGGACAGTAATGATTATTTAGGGTTTGTCTCGGTCGTCAATAAAAACTGCAATAATTTTAAACTAGGCGAATTGTCAGCGGATAACTTCAAATGTCTGATATTCGCACAAGGCCTAGTGTCGGCAAAAGACGCGGAAATCAGACGCAGAGTTTTGTCGAAATTAGAGAATAAACCCGATATCACACTTCAAAGACTGGCTGAAGACTATCAGAAGATAGTAAGTGTCAGAAAAGACTCAAAAAATATCGAGGAGTCTGGTGTTGCTTACGTAAGGAAAGTCAAGCATAGATCCCAATCATACTCTCCGGTAAAAGAGAGAAAAAATATGATTACCCAACATTTCAATACAGGCAGACTAGTGACAAAAAAAAAATCACCCAGCGCATCCTTCCGCTGTGGAAAAGTGCACTGGGCCAAGGACTGTTCCTATCGTACAAAAAAATGTCAAAACTGCGATAAATTCGGACATAAGGGCTCACAGTGTTGAAACTGAAAAATAATTAAAAACAGACTCAGACATACAAAAAGCGAGGACGAGTCAGACAAAGTTGTTCGTGAATACATAACAGTCAAAGTACTAAATAAGTCAGTAAGATTTCAGTTAGACTCTGGCTCTGATCTGTCGATAATAAAGATGACAAGCAAGATGACGTGAACGGTAACAAAATAAAATTTGAAGGCGAAATAATTATCCCAGTATCACTAAATGGTATAACCAAAAAACTAAACGTCTTCGTACTGAAGAACACAGAAAATTTGTTTGGGTCGGACTGGTTTCAGAAATTTAATCTCTGGGATCAACCAATTGATACGTTTTGCCAAAAAGTAGAATGCATTACGACCGAAGCTGAAAAAATTAAGATGGATCTAAAAGGTAGTTTCCCCGAAGTATTTTCAGCTGGTCTTGGCAAATGTACTAAAATTAAGGTAAAATTTGAACTGAAGGAAAATACACGCTCCATTTTTAGAAAGAAGCGAAACGTACCATTCGCCGCGACTGAAGAAATAAATAAAGAGCTCGACCGATTAGTGAATATGGGCATATTATCGAAAGTGGAACTCAGCGAATAGGCTGCTCCAACGGTATATATAAGAAAAAAATCTAAGGAAATCCGGGTATGCGCAGATTTTTCTACATGATTGAACGCTGCACTCAAGGATTACCACGATCCACTCCTCAGCCCAGAAGAGGTTTTTAATAAATTAAATGGAGAAAAAGTCTTTTCAAAAACTGACTTGAGCGAGGCCTATTTCCATATTCCAGTTTAAGAAAATAGCTCTAAACTACTCTGTATTAACACTCACAGAGGGCTGTACAAATTTGGCAGACTAGTTTTTGGAATAAAAGTCGCACCGGATATCTTCCAACTGGTGATGGACACCATGCTGGGCGGCTTTGACTTCACTTTCGCTTACCTTAATGATATTGTAATTAGTAGTAAAACGAAGGCGCTACACAGAAAACATCTAAACAAGGTTTTCGCACAGATATGGGAATTTGGGTTCAATGGAAAGGAAGCAAAATGCGATTTCTGTATGAACAAAATCAAATATCTAGGACATATCATTGACAAAGATGGGAGACGTCCCAACCCCGAAAGGGCTACAGCTATAAAGGATATGCCCACCCCTGAGCTTCCTTGGACTTGCAAACTACTATCAAAGTTTCATAAAAAATTTGCACGATATCCGCGCCCTGCTAAACGAACTACTAAAAAAAGATAAAAAGTGGAGATGGACGCCCGAATGTTAAACAGCATTTGATCTGATTAAAAAGGCTTTAACATCTGATCTTTTTCTCACGCACTATGACCCAAAACTGGAGATTATTGTCGCAAGCGATGCCAGCTCATATGGGATTGGTTCGTGTATCCTACATAAAATGCCCGATGGGACAAAAATGCCAATAGCCTAGTCATCTAGAACCCTTCTTCCGGCCGAAAAGCATTATTCCCTGATTGAAAAGTAGGCCTTGGGAATTATATTTGCAGTGACAAAACACCTGAAATGCGTCGGTCAGGGAAAAAAGGAAATTCAACGACCCGTTGATGATCGACCCAAAAAGAAAAGATATTAACAGCACTTTTACGAAGTAAAAGGCTTGGAGGAGGGGTATTGTAGGTGCCTTACCTATCTCATCATAATGGACTCTTCTCGTCGTTATTAGTACAGAGAGATTTCGCTGCCAGAGAGGCTGATCAATATCGGTGTTATCCGAACTATACGAGACTTCCTACCTTTTCTATGTAACTTTGTGGAGGTTGTATGTAATTTGGTTATTTCAGTAGATGTGCGTTCGTACTTTACGGGTATTGCTCTCGATATTATTCCCACCACAAATACAACACAAAACTTTACAATCGCGTGAAAGAAATGGAATAGAACACAAGGAACATTAAACAACAAACAATTTAATATGCATATAACAGAATATGAAAACAAATAAAATACATGATATGTAAATGGCCTTTTGGAAAATAAAGTTTGGCAAGAAGATAATAAATTTGTTTAAAGATGTGTGTATGTTAATGCTAACGGGGTCTGTAAATAAGTCGTTCTTAATTACATTAAGTTCATAGCGGGTTTTATGATTGTGGCGACAGCGTGTCGCGTTGATGAAAGAAAGTTGTCGGGTTTTTCTTTTGAAAGTGATTCGCGGCCATTTGAAGATAGGTCATGAACTTTAGTTGAGGAAGGAAAGGAATTTGCCGGACATAGTATCGGCTACTGCTTTAGTGGCTTAGTGGCTTAGTGGCTTGTTGTGTTGTCTTCGTCTTAGTCTTTGTGTAAGTCTGTGTGTTAGTCTGTGTGAATGGCTCCCTAACTCTGTGTTATTTATATCCTACAGGCGGATCAAAGAATCGTCCTAAAATTTTGGCGCGTAGACATTTATTGACCAATCAGATTTGTATTTTACTATTTTATTTTCGAGCCTAAATATTTTCCGTTAGTTGACTTCCGATCCTATTTTTCTAGAATGTTCTATTCTATGTTTTTAGCTGATTGGTTGAAAAATATGAAAATGTAACTTAAATGCTAATGCGGTTTTGATCCTAAATTTCTAGAATGTTCTTAAGTATGTTTTTATTGCTTATTTTAAGACTAGAAAAATGTGTATCCAATAACTCTATCTTTCTTGTGTAATATAATCTGTTATCTAATATCGGTGTTTGCGTTTTCATTAGTGACCCTTTACGGGGCCACAACAGTAATCAAGGCTTAACAGTTGTTATAGTATAGTATATTCAAATCTGGAACAAAAAAGAACACAACATTATTATTTGTACATTTATTAGCAGTTACATAGGTCCCATGTATATTGAGAAAGCCTATACCTGACTGATGTTAAATTGTGACTTTTATATAGCAATAATTGAAACCATTTTGCTGTATGCAAAAAAAAAATGAGCTATGGTTCGTTTATAAATGCTATCACGAAAATGTGTTTACAAATCATATGTCAATACATATGTATTAATGGGAAATGACATTTAATAACTTATAATGGTTGATATGGCATAAAACCGAACCAACCAACCTATACAAAAGATGTACAAGGTATACTATTCTCGAAACTTTAGGCATAAAATAACCTCCGACAAGTTGACGTTCCATTCCAATCAATGAATCAACGAAAACACAGAACGTTTTTTAGAGGTTAATTGTTGGTCTTACTGAAGCATTTTTGTATCTCTGTCTTTCAATCACCCCCCTCTCTCTCTGTATATAATAATAATTAGAATAATAATGACAACAGCTACTACTACTACTAATGATAATAATAAATTATGACTGCTAACACTATCGCAACTAACATTAATGTATTTACAATAATTATGTATATATATATATGTATGAATATATATGTAGAAAAATTTGACAGAGTAATCCATAAGTGATGAATTTATTGAGAAGGGAATTATAATAAATTCATCATTTTTGGACTACTTTGTTTGTCAAATTATTCTACATATACATATATGTAGAAAAATGTGCTATATATATATATATATATATATATATATATATATCGAATTCTGGTAGAGACATTGGTGTTAGTTACGATAGTAGTCATTATGGTTTTTCGTGTGACACCCACGAATTCTACAATTAAAATGCGCCAGCAACAGCCATGATGACGATTTTAAAGAAAGCGAGACAAACCAAAAATTAAAGAAAAAAATAGAAACACAAGAAAACTGATCCTTCTAACAAAGAGCCGTCATTTGTTATGAATGGAGATAGTCAGAGATGGTAGGAGTAACTTTCAAAGTGACGTCATTTTCCTTGTTGGGTCTGCAAATTGAGACAACAAGTGTGGCGAACTGAAGTCCCACTTGACCCTACTGAAGTGGTGTCACGTTCTTCTATCCACTGACCTTAGGTCGTCAGCGTTGGCTAGCAATAAAAATAGAAACAAGGAGAGAGAGAGAGAGAGAGAGAGAGAGAGAGAGAGAGAGAAGCGTGATTATTTTCATTATTTAAAGCAAAGAGAATAGTATTGGACTGATGGGTGTGACTGAATTGCTAGTCTGGTGAGGTTTCTTACCACAAGATCAACTTACAGATAGTAAGTAAAGTTGGCGACATTAGTCGAGGGAGACCCGAAGGCTCCCTTTTCAATAGATACTACACCGAGGTGTAGGAGAGGGCGCTACTCCACTCCCTCGATTGCTCCACTTTACCCTTGATGCTTATAATGCTGAGTGTTAAGCAAGATGACATCAAGTACCATTTTTTGAGTCTTTGGTATGACTAGACTTGCGATTGAACCCTGGTCTCCTGGACCATTGGTGAACACTATAAAGTACAATAATCTATTTCTTTTCTCACGACAAGACACTTTTTTGTATTCCCTTTTTATATTTTTTTCCTAATTTCTTCTATTTTTTACCTCTCATTCATGGTTGTCCATCATTGATTTTAACGGCATGTCAACCTATCTAGGGTTATTTTATACTTTGAGGTTAGGGAATTACGTTAATATTTATATTTTGTGTAATAGTTTAAGAGATTTTTTTTTGCACACGGTCTTATCGACAGTAAATAGGTTGGGTGTCTTCGTGGTGTAATGGTTAAAGTGATGAACTACGGAATCGTTGTAAGCGAGTGCGAACTCCAGTCACACTATTCCGCTCACTTTTGGAGAAATACACTTGGGAAAGGTATGAAACACTTTATCCTCTCGGCTATAGGTTAAATAGTATCACTACTGTTCTTCTTCCTTGAATAACCTATAAAGGTTGATATGCCAGTAAACACAGAAACCAAAGCGAATGCGAATAATTTTAAAGCAGGTCTATTTTATTCATAAATAGGATCGTAACAGGCCCTATCTCTCCTGAACAGACCTGGACGCAATGGAAACGGAGGTATACTTCATGCTACTCAAAGCTCTAGAAATTAAGTCTCAACATCGGATGTAGTTTTAACGTCACCCCTAGGGCACTCATTTTTTAAAAATCTAATTATCGTTACTGGTATCTAATTGTTTATTTTTCTATTACCGCACCCTACCCCTACAATATACTTGTTAGTTTCTTTTTATCTTCTCTTTATTCCTCTTTCTTTTCTTGTTTTTCCTTACACTCTATTTTTTTGCCTCGCTTTGATTTTCTTCCCTTCCCACTTTTTCTCCACCCCCTGCCTGCCCTACTATCTTTCTTCCACTTCTTCATCATTAGAGAAGGTCACACATCAAATGATAAATGATCTTTTTTAATTTACAAGAAAGTCGAACGCAAAAAAAGAAAAAAAGAAAAAAGAAAGCAAAACAATAGAAAATTTATTTCATCGTCTTGTCTACAATCTACTTTATGAAGATGGCGCAAACAATTTTAAAGCCTAAAATAAAAGAATAACAAGTGCAAAGTCTCTGTGGCGTCAAGCTTAACGTACTGAACAGCAATATCGTAATAAACTAGTTCAAACTCCAGGCATGCTATGACGTTCATTTTCAGACTTATACTCTTGGGAAAGGTATGAACCCCATATTGCGTCAGCTATGGGTTATATCAGGGGTGGGCCAACCGCGGCCCACTGCGCCGTTCTGTGCGGCCTTCAGGAACCTCTAAAAAAATAAACACTTGCACTTGAGTCGAGACTAAATTCTTTTGATTTTAAAAGATGTAACCTTTTGATAATTCATAACCCTGTGATGCGGCCCGCCCACCAAAACATTTGCCTCTCCCCCGGGTTAAATAGTTGTAATTTACTAACCTTTTTTTGCTTAGATGCGGCACAAGGCCATCATTAATGAGGCATCTAATAAGACTCGAACTCAATTGTGAAGGTTTGCTAGTCTCGCTTGCTAAACCTTACACCACCCATGGTTAAATAGTAACATTATGGTTCTTTAAAAAAAATGGATTCGGCATTAAATAACCCAGGAAGATTGATATGTCACATATGAAAGAAGCCAAAACTGAAAAGTATAACATCTTAAAAATTGATCGATAGATTAAAACGAATTAAGATTTGAAGAAAGAAAGAAAGAAAGAAAGAAAGAAAGAAATGAAGAAGAAAATTAGGGTAGAAATAATCAAATTTAGAACATTAGTGGTACTATGTAACCCAAAGCTAATATGAAGGGGGCGAGAGAAAAGAAAAAAGTAAAAAAAAAAAAGAAAAGAAAAGAAGGGAATAAAAAAGGAGGGAGAAAGAAAAAAAAGGAAGGAAGAAAAAAGAAAGAAAGTAAAGAGGAGAGAAAAAAAAAAGGAAAGAAGAAAGCCATAAAAACGGACAAATTCATGCATTTCCCCAGCGTTTTAGCGCTGTTTGAAATGCGAACAGTAACGATCAGGATTTGAACTTGAATCTCCGTGTGTACATTTTCTACGAAGATTTCTATTACACTATGAATACCGCTAATGAAGAAGGAAAACTTTTGTATATTTTCTTTTAAGAATCATTCTGTCTGCCCGAAAGAAGATGCTCATGTCCTACCAATTCTTAAATATCCCGTAAAATATATGAGTTGTGACTATTTAATTGTATTCCTCATGACAAACCGCTGATTTTCAGAATAACTGCAGTCTGAAATATTTTCCTGATGTCACAAGAAACCAATTAACCACCCATTCTAAGAATCTTGATGACAATTTAAGATATCTTAGTAAATAAATGAAAAGTCAAACTATTTAATTCTGAAATGTTGCACATCAAAAAAGATACTCAGTAATTATCATTTACTAGTTCGATAGTTTGTTTTTCCTTTTACACCAGCGTTAGTTGATGCTTTCTCAGAGGAGTTTGAGTGACAGCAAGTCTCCTCAAGTCTCTAAGGATATTTTTAGTATTCTGTTTGATCTTAAAAATAGTGTAATCTGGAAAGTATCTACTATTTCTCTTATTTCCAAGTCTTCCAGTCCTTTTGATATCACCGTCACCATCTTGTTCCATTTTTTTTTTTGTTTCCTTTCTCTGAACTATCTCTCTTTTAGCTTTCTTTTATTTTTACTTTGAGGTCTCCCGGCAGGTTCTTTTTTTTTTTTTTTTTTTTTTTTGCTGACTATCACTTGGTCTGGTTGTCTGGTCGAAATTAGGGGGTCAGTTTGTATCGGAAAATCCTAGAGAAATTTGTATGTCTCATTCTCAAGGACGGATTCCGAGTTGTGCCGATGCCACTTGTTCGTACGGTCAAATTAATTTTTTTGCACTGTTCCCAGTGGATTACTTAACCTTGTCTGGTCTGGATTTATACTCTTTTTGTGCTAATTTACTATATTCGTTTATTATATGATTAATCGCTTCGTCTCTTTCACCACATAAACTACACTTGCCATTTTGCTGTATCTTGTTGATTTTTGCTTTAACATAGTCGATCCTTATTGTGTTATTATTATTATTTACTCATCAGAGTTTTTCACATCAGTTTTAGTTGATGGTCTTTTACTGGAGTTTGAGTGACAGCAAGTCTCCTCAAGTCTCCAAGACTCTTCTCAGTATTCTGGCCGTTCTCAATAATGCTGTACTTTGGATGGTCTCCACTCGTCCGCCAACTTCCAAGTCCTCCAGTCCCTTTAATAATCCTTTAGTTACTGTACAAAAAGCATCAATCACAATTGGTATAATTGGTACCTTCACGTTCCATGTTTTTTTTCAATTCCCAAGCAAGGTCGTGGTACTTATCCTTCTTTTCACATTCTTTCAGTTTTACTTTGTGGTCAGCCGGGACATCAGAGTCAACAATTTTGCAAATTCTCAATTTTTTATTTTTGTTGATTATTATTAGGTTTGGTCTTCTGACTAAGATTAGGGGATCTGTCTGTATGTCAAAGTCCCATAGGAGTTTATGTGTGTTATTCTTTAGGACAGGTGCCGGGTTGTGCATATATCATTTGTTCGTATGGCCAAATTTAAATCTCTTGCACATCTCCCAGTGGATCACCTTGCCCACCCAGTCATGTCTATTCTTATATTTCTTCTGTGCTAATTTGCTGCATTCCCCTTATTATTATTATTATTATTATTATTATTATTATTATTATTATTATTATTACTTTACTTCTTGGAGAGTTTTTCACACGAGTATCAGCTGAGGGTCTTTCATTGAAGTTTGAGAGACAACAAGTCTCCTTAAGTCTCCTGGACTCTTCTCCGTTTTCTGGACGATCTTAACCGTGCTCTCGTTTGGATGGTTTCCACTCGTGTTCTTATTTCCAATTCTTCCACAACCTTTACCAAATCTTTTGTTGGCTGTACCGAATTTGCCGATTACAATTGGTATCACCGTCATTTTCATGTTTCCTATTTTTTCCATTCCCTAGCAAAGTCAAGGTACTATTATCATTATTATTCACTCATTAGAGCTTTTCACATCAGCGATAGCCGATGGTTTTTCACTGAAGTCTGAGTGACCGCAAGTCTCCTCAAGTCTCCAGGACTCTTCTTAGTATTCTGGCAGTTCTCAACAATGCTGTCGTTTGGATGGTCTCCACTCGTCCGCCAACCTTCAAGTCCTCTAGTCCCTTTAGTAATCCCTTAGTTACTGTTCCAAACGCACCTATTACAATTGGTATAATTGTCACCTGCATGTTCCACAGTTTTTTCAGTTCCCTAGCAAGGTCGAGGTATTTATCCTTCTTTTCACATTCTTTCTGTTTTATCCTGTGGTCTGCTGAGACAGCAAAGTCGACTATTTTGCAAGTTCTCTTTTTTTTGTTGATTATTATTAAGTCTGGACTCCTCGCCGGGATTAGGTGATCCGTTTGTATATTAAAGTCCCATAGGAGTTTATGCGAGTCATTTTCTAGGACAGGTGCTGGGTTGTGCATATACCATTTGTTAGTATGGTCGAATTTAAATTTCTTACACATTTCCCAGTGAATCACCTTACCGACCCAGTCGTGTCTCGCCTTATATTCCCGCTGTGCTAATTTGCTGCATTCGCTTATTATATGATTGATGGTTTCATCTCTGTCGCCACATAGCCAGCATTTGCTATTTTGTTGCGTCTTATCTATTCTCGCTTTGATATGATTCGTTCTTATGGCGTTGTCCTGTGCTGCTATTAGGAGAGATTCTGTTTCTCTCTTAAAGTTTCCTTTCCTTAGCCATGTCCAAGTTTTGTCGTATGAGATGTTGTTTATTAGTCATTTAAAGCGCCCATAAAGTTCTTTTCCCTCCCATTTTTGTTTCCTAGTTACTGTCATTCTGTTGTTCATCGTGTTCTCAGTTTCGTGTCTGGTGGCTGTAATGAGTACTCCTTCGTGTTTTTGTATATAGTTTTCGAGTCGATGTATGGATGTGTCAACGCTGTCTTCAATGCTGGCAAGTCCTCTTCCTCCCTCTCTTCTAGATACATATAGTCTGTCAACGTCGTCTCTGGGATGCAATGCCTTATGCATTGTCATTAGTTTTCTTGTCCTTTGGTCCATTTGTTTAAGTTCCTCTCTGGTCCACTTGAGAAAGGGTCCGGAATATCTAACGAGAGGTACAAGTATTTATTCCTTTGATGAGGTTTCTGCTATTGAGTTTTGTCTCGAGTAGTTTTCTGGTTCTTCTGAGGTATTCTTTCTGGATTTTTTCTTTCATTTCTGCTTGTTTGATGGTGTCAGCGTCCAAGATGCCCAAGTATTTATAGGTTTCGTTTTCTGCGAGTGATTTTATCTCATCCTTGTTTGGTAGTTCTATCCTGTCAGTTAGATGTCATTTGCCACTTTTCATTACAAGCATTGCATATTTTTCTATACCAAATTCCATTCCTATGTCCCGGCTGTATATTCTAACTTTGTGTACTAGGGTTTCCAGTTCTTTTTCATTTTTTGCAAAAAGTTTGATGTCGTCCATGTACATTAAATGATTAACTTTTTCCTGTGATCTGCCAAGTTTGTATCCGGCAGTGCATTTTCTGAGTATGTGGTTAAGTGGCACCATGGCAATTATGAATAGTACGGGTGATAGAGCATCTCCTTGGAAGATCCCTCTCTGGATCTTTGCTTCAGCTAATTTTCTTCCTCCTGCTGTCAGTTCGACTCTCCAGGTTTTCATAGTTTTGTCGATGAAGTTGATGACTTCGTCTGATATTTTGTACATTTTGAGTTTATTATCCAGCTATGCGGAACCATATCATATGCCTTCTTGTAGTCAATCCAGGCCATAGCAAGATTTTTCCGTCTGGTTTTGCTCTCATCTAGGATGTGTTTATCTATGTAGAGTAATTCTGCTGTGCCTCTGGATCCTTTGCAGCATCCTTTCTGTTCGATAGGGAACAATCCGCGGCTTGTTAGAGAGTGGTAAATCTCTTCCCTTATTTGTGCTATTAATATTTTCACATCATTGGTAGGCAAGTTATGTGTCTGCAATTGTTGGGGGCGGTTATTATTATTATTATTATTATTATTATTATTATTATTATTATTATTATTATTATTATTATTATTTCACCCCTTACGAGTTTTTCGCATTAGCATTCGCTGACGGCCTTTCGCTGAAGACTTGAGTGACAGGAAGTCACCCCAATACTCCAGGACTCTTCTAAGTACTCTGACCGGCCTCAACAAAGCTGTAGTATGGATGATCTCGATTCGACCTTTATATTCCAACTCTTCCAACACTTTTTACGAGCCTTTGGGGATCATTCTAAGTGCATTAATCTCAATTAGTATCATCCTCACCCTCATGTCCCACAGCTTTCATCGTTCTCCGACAAGGTTCTAGTATATCTCTACCTTCTCACTTTCTATTTTATTTCAACTCTGTGGTTCGCCTGAAAAGCAAAATCCTCTAGACGACATTGTTTTTTTTTTTTTTGTTTTTGTTAACGTCTGATCTTCTCGCCGGGTTTAAGAGATTCGTTTGTATATCAAAATCCAAGAGAATTTTTTGTGTCGCGTTCTCGAGAACGAATTCTGGTGTTTGTGTCTTTTGTTCTGCAATTTTGGGCATTTCCTGTTTTTGCTCTCTTATCACATCAATCTCTTAATACACACACACACACACACACACACATATATATATATGTATATATATATATAAGAGAAACTTTGCACAGAATGTATAAAATATTAATCCAATATCTATGTACAGATCAAATTCTATCGAACATTTCATCCGATATTTCCCAAAAATGCTATCTTTATTTCTGAAATAAGCCAATTCAATCATATATATTGTCTGGAAAATATACTCAGATGCACACATCTGTACACGTCGACTTGCATACGGTGACTCCAACGTAGAAGAATGATTAGCAAGCTTATTTCTCAAAACTTTCTCAATAGAAGTGAATTATATTCTTATTCTGTGCCAAATTACTGTTACCTTCTGACTTGCCTTACTCATGTGCAAGGGTCATTAAATAAATAAGAAGTATTGCCAAAGGAGTTAGCAAAAGAAAGTACTGTCTGTCATCATCATGTCGCACTGCCAGCATGGAATATCCCTGAACCTCTCTCACCACCCGTCTCTATCGTCGATCGCTCCCTGAAGGTCTTCAAGGCTATATCCTGTATCGGCACAGAGCCATTATATATAGGTTCTTGCGGGCCGTGCTGCATTAGCTCGTCCATGTGCAGGTGTCAACAGGAGCAAATCCTTACTTCTCCAGCAGTGTCCCGCATGTCTGGTTCGTCTAACTTGGATAGTTTTCGTGATGAGTGGTAGGTGGCTGTCAAGATGCTATTTTGTGGAGTGTTGCCTCCAGGACTTGTTCAACATTGCTCGCAGCATCCTTGAGTAGTTGCCGTCAAGATTTTTCTCCCTATGTTTTGTTAGCGTCTATGTAGTGCATCAATGCGAAAGCTCCTCGGAAAAAACTACGTTTTATTTTATCGGTCAGGTCTGCCTTCCATATGACCGATAGCCAATCGATAGCTGTCCATGCCTTTGCTAGTCGCGCGTTGATGTTTTTCTCGGTTGATGAGACACGACTTCCTAGGAAGGTGAACTTGTCCACAAGTTTCAAATGCCCGCCCTTTAGTGTGGAGATGTCACCTTTTTGATTAAAGTACATATATTCCGTCTTGTCTGCGTTGACATAAAGGCCTATGCCAGCAGCTGCTTTTTCCAGACTATGTGGCAGATGTTTCGGCTTGGGCGGGTGTATTTGCTAGAAGCGCTTTGTTATCGGCGTAGTCTGCGTCCATAATTGTTTGTGCAGGGTAACTTCTGCTTCTTTCATTTGGCAGCTTGAAAGCGTTATTTTCCATTAAATCAATAGACGTTCGAAGCACGTAGTCTCGGTAGATGATAAAGAGGTATGGGGCTAATGTGCCTCCTTGTGGCACACCTGCTACAATGTCGAAGTAGTTTGTGTCTCCATCCAGAGATTCATTCAATAGATAAAGGACATTTTAAAAATAAAATCTCTTTTTTGGAATTTGTTTCCATGAATGTAAACTCTGCATTGTTTAGAATTGGTCTATAGCAAGAATTATTTTAATCATGCAAACATTTTGTATTGCGGCTATTCATAATGGCTGCAAATCAAACAGAATTCTCCAGACTTAAACAAAAGCTTTTCATCAAATTTTTGTATGGCTAAGAAGTGCCTACAATATAGAATGTATAGAAGAATGTATTGTGTATCTGAAGAGGCATGCCTTAATAAATAAAAACTCTCCGGTAAAGAAAACTTTCTGGGTGCAATGGTCAGTAAAGGTTATACTAATAGAGTTCTAAGACATGAAACGGCCTATCACTATTAACCTTTTAAAAATGTACCACTACAGTGTTTGATGCTATATAAAAACTCGAAAGTAAATGATAAATACAATAAAAAACACTTGCCATCAAAAACTTGAACTCTTACGTTTTCGATTTATATTTCGTTATATATTGTATGCATTTTTAAGAAATATACTTTCTGATTAACATCATATTTGCGAAAAATATTTTTGCAATAACTACATCAATTAAATTAAGCATATTTCTCTTTATATTGTCGAATATTGATCAATGACAAGAATTTCATGTTTTAGAAACTTTCAGTGTTTTATGTTGTATTTTTCAACAACACTTTGAAAATCTTGAAATACCCCCAGACTTTTTCATCTCAAAATAACATCTGAAGCTCATATTTCCATTTTATGAATCAATTTCAAATCAGTACATCGGCCAGTAACACACTGTTTCTTCATCAGAAGCAAGAAGTTTCGAAAACACAGTCAACTAATAATATCCCAAACACAGGCAAAACGACTCCATTAAAGTGTGGTCGCTCTTCCGGCGCGGTTTGTCCACTTGGAAAATGTCTGCTATTGCAATCTAAACCACGACTGACCTCGAGTGATGGGAGTAGGAGCGAGTGAGAAAAGAAAGGGAGAAAAAAAAAAAGGGTTTATTAGCGAACGTTATGTCCAACTTCCGCTATCTTCATCTTCTTTCCATTCAGTAGGATGGACGAGTGTCACATGTCCCGGAAGTGAAGCCTAACACTAAGACGAATAACACACATTGCACGACGCCGACAGAGACGACTCATTATTGAGCATTTCTTTTTCTTTCTTTCTTTCTTTCTTTCTTTCTTTCTTAAATACATTTTATGCAATTATTTCATGGTACTTGAGTGTTTCTTCCATTCATTTCTTGTTTTCAGAAACACACGACCAAATATACACACTTTTACGCTCGTACACACGTATAAACGCACACATATAGACGCAGGTTTGTGTGCGGGAACATATGTACACATATACTCGGGAAAACGTACACATATAACAAAATTATTCAATAACTGATGTGCCTACAACAATGTTACTTACAACAAAGCATTCATCAGATGATAACTCTGGGTTCAGGCATGGTTTCGGAGCCGAGGCATCATTACCACTAACCCAGAACCCCAGCCAAACCTCCGAATACCATCGTGCTTTTTTGCTTGTCACTAGGGTGCCATATCCATTCTGGTTTAATGAGGACTTTATTCTGAATCTTTATATATATATTTATATATATATATATATCATCATCATCATCATCATCAAACCACACAGAGAATATGGATTTCCCTGACTCTCTCTCTCTCTCTCCACCCATCTTTATCACCCATCGCCCTTTACAGGTCTTCCAAATTACATCCTGCGTCCACATAAATTTGATGCAAATAAGTTCTTGCAGGCCAGCCAAAGCTGCCACTTCCTTGAATAGGTGTCCATTGAAGAACGTCACTTAGGAGATCATCCTTCCTTCTCTAAGAGTATCCAGAATATCTTCTATGTCTTACTTGGATGTATTTGAGATGGGAGGTGTGGCCATAAAGCTGTTTATTGCGCGGTGTTGCTTCTAGGATTTGTTCAAGATAGCTCGTAGTTCCCATCTAGCTTTTTCTCTTTGCATTTTCCTAGCGTGCATTTGGTGCATCCATACGGTAACCTTGACACAGCTACAACTTCATAGCATTGGATATCTTTTTTAACCTCTCAACTATAGCATTCATTTATTTATCTTAAACAACATTTTTTCTTTGATAATAATTCCTTCAACATTCATAGTCTTTCATTTTTTTTACCTTTGGTTTAGTATTCTTTTAAAATTTGTTTCTGTAGTTGTTTTATTTGTTCCATGTTGCTTAATACTTGCATTTTTCTTCCAACTCGTTCTGAATTCTTTCTTTCTTTGATTTTCACTTATTTTCTTTCTTTCTTTCCATGACTTTTTGTCTTTCTTTCTTTCCTTAATTGTCATTTTCTTTCTTTCTTTCTTATTGTCATTTATTTTCTTTCATTTTTCTTTCAATGCAACGTAACCAAGTAACCTAGACTCGCGAAAGTAGAGATCGATGAAGAAAAGGCAAAGAAGTTTCACAGAAGATCCGTACCGTCCGTCCTTGTGTGCAAGCTCAGTCGATTTTGACTCTCTCTCTCTCACTATCCATTCGAACATTTCGGGAAATGAGAAGGAAAGAAGCAGATTATATTTTTATAAATCAGCATTTTTGGCTTTCTCTGCTATGCAACAAGTAGAAATCCCGTTTTTTGTCCAAATATATACATATATATATTGTCATCCACAGACAGTTCTGTTTCGTTTTAGCTGAACTCTTCAGTGTGGCTCGACAGGCTAGATTTCTGATGCTGGGATCGAAACCCGGTTGACTCAAACGTCAATCCAAGATTCTACCACTCAGCCACGAGGAAACTAGCGCAAGCGAAGGAAATTTAAACGGTTATGAATCACATTTGTTATTGTTTACATATATCCGCTTAACGGCTACCGAGAGCTCGATTCATATGAAGAGCCTTGCATTATATATTCATTTATTCTCTCTTATTTGATTATGAAAGTCCAAGATTAGTCAGTTATGTAGAGGTTAAGTTGGGAAACATGCTCGGCATCCGACATCGAGAGGAAATGTATTTGTTATCCACCCATTTCTGACACATTGTTGTCAGTGATCTTAACTTATGACAATGCACCAAGTCGATCGTTCTTTTAAAAGGGACAGTTAATTAGACAATGAAGACTTTACTTAAATCAACAGCCCAGATGACGATATCAGTACGCAGAGCACTTAAGTTTATTTTTGTTGGAAATACACGTTGATGTTCCAAATCAACACACACACACACACACACACACACACACACACACACACATGCTTATATATATATATATATACAGAGAATATGGATGGAATGATTTTTTAAAAGTTTTTTGTCTGATTAGTCCAATTTTTGAAAAAACGTGGTAAATCTAAATTTTCACGATTAGCTCTATCATTCAAGCACTTTTAAAATAAAGATTCAGCCCAATATGAGTGAGCAAGAAAAGAAACTACAAAGAATCTATGATTTGGTTAACGCTAAAACAAAGCCAAATTTTCTTTCTTTACTTTATACAAAGCGAAGAAAAAAAAATTTATAGAAAAAAATTTTTAAGTAAAGTGGGAGGGAGAATTGTGTGTCTGGGGCAATATCACCCCAAAATAATAATGATGGTAATACTGTTAATAAAGGTAGATATGCCGTAAAGCAGAAAACGCCAAGTGAAAGAGAAGCGTCTTCGAATAACTAAGATGTTGATATGCCGTAAATCTTTTGAAATATTGTTACAGATTTTATTTAGAAAACGAAATAGAATCTTTTGTAAACGTACAAAAGATATCTGATTATTAATAGAAAATAGAATTAAGAATGTCTTGATCTAAAAGGTTGATTTTATCGATAAATAAGACAACATAAATCTATGTAAAGTTTACCAAAATTGCCCAGATCTATTGATTGATAAATTCAGATCAATGCCAATACGATCAGGGTACCGAAAAATGAAACGAGAGGGAAGTTTTTGTATTATAGATGTGTGTTGGGAAATAAGTTGGCCCGGTTCCAAATAAAAGGAGCAAGCGGGCTGTTAAGTTGTGTTGGGTTAGAGACAGTTGGAGAGTTGAGTTTGAGACTCGAAGAAGAGATGAAGCTACATCAGAAATTGGAATAAAGCGTCCGCTAACATGTGCTGTTGATATAAGTACGAAGAAGCGAATTACTTCCTTCAACAGCTAAAACTACTATTGTTACTACTATTACTACCACTGGGAACGGAAACATCGAAAAAGCTACTGTAATCAAAAAGGGTTTAGACGAAGCGACTTCTCTCCTTTAACGAAATTTCGCGAAGTATTTTTTGTTTTGTTGATTATCATTCATATACTAGAGATATTCAACTTTTTGCCACGAGAACTGTATTTATCATATGTATTTTTAATGTTATATATATTTATAAACCTTTTCCCTCTAAAATCGGATCGACTTAGTCATATTTATTTTCTGTTAACCTGATTCTCACCCAACAAACTTGCAGGTGGACCAATGGAGAGCTTTCGGAATTCTACGACCCGATGACTATTCGGTAGGATTAAAAATCTCAACGCAATACTGGACCGTACAGAACCAACTTCTGGTCTTATGGATGACGTCGGCCCAGCGGAGTTCTGATGCAGTGTCACATGCACGATTTGACCAGAGATCACGTTACAATTAACGCCGTGCAAGAAGATTGGCGTTACAATTGAACCAAAAACGAAAAGAAGGATTTGTAAGTGTTCTCGCTATGGTGATTAACAAGGACCCCACAACGTCAATAAGAAAGCACGCTAATGAATTGAAAGTCCACAGGACATTTTTAATATTTAGTCTTCTTGCATACACCTACATAATAACACGTGAACGTAAGTAAGAATTCTAACATTCTTACCCTTTATTCATAAACAAAATACGCATTTACCATGATATTTGTGTTACTTACTCACACACATACTCGAATATATAACAAACTATACCCGAACATTCATAATATTTTTTGTAATGTTTCCTTTTTATGTATTTGTAGACATATAAATGTATTTTTGTTTGTATTACCTTGTAAATTTTCTTTCGTCTACGTAGTTGTATTGCATACATTTTAACACCACCACCACCACAAAATTGTGTAAGCAACATATTTATAGTCGCCACTATAGAACTTGGGAATAATGGCAATGAAGGGACACTCCCCCGATCTCCTGAACTGATGCCTCACCATCAGATACATTTAAATGTCATACCTGGAATGATGTTCCCCCCCACTTTTTTTTTTAAGAGGACGGTGTTTCTTTTCTGTGGTATATTCTAAGTCCAGTCAATAGTTTAGGTGAGAAATACTCATTTACGAAGCTGATTATATTAGTAATGTAGGCAAAGGCTCGATCAAGAAAAACTTTATGCATACAGTGCGTTGTCTGAATGTGTTGAAAATGGCGGAAGGGTAAAATTTGCTCTCGTAAAACTTGCGTCTTATCTGCCGGTAAATAGCTGTATTTTTCGTCAGCATTTTTGTTCGCGATATAAATATGTTTTTGTCGGCAACTCGTCCAAACATGTTTTTATGTTTTCATCTTGATATGAACACGTTTTCCGAACTGGTATTTTTGTTCGCCTGGCGAATAGCCAAAAAACAAAACAGAAAATAATTGTAAAAAATACCAAAAAAAAAAAAAAGGAAAAAAAAAAAAAAGGAAAGAAAGGAAAAGAAGAAGGCATTCTGACAGCGTAAAACATTCACTTCCGAATTGTGTAGACCCGAAGCCGCCGATTTCGAGTGTCGGGCAGACAACATCAAAGACATTTATCGCGCTTTTGTGTAGATGTTGAAAAACGATGGTGTATCAAATTTTGTGTCGATTATTGCCAGAAGAAGAAGCTCGAAGCGACGGCGTAACAGTTATCGGTTACAGAAACGAAATCAACGAACAAAGTTCGAATTTCAGTTAACGCTACATGCATCAACTGGGTAAAAAAAACAAAACGAAAAAAAACAAAAAAAACGGAAACAATAAAAAAAAAAAGAAGCAAAACATTAACCTAATTTCCATCCGTGGTTCGGTATCTCACTTGTTTTTTTTTTTTGATAAAGTTATCACCCGTTGCATGCCACGATGTATCGAAAAAGAAAAAGTGCAGATAGTTTAAGAAAATCTTGCCTCTAGTCACGTAAGAACTGCTTTATATTGTAATGGGTTTTGCGGTGTATGTGTTACACGTGTGTGTATGTGTGTATGTATGTGTATGTGTTTACTAGTTCGTAAAATGAAAACGATTTTTAAAATAAAGATAGCAAAATGTTTCGTTTCACGAACTGGCTTTATTTACCGTTCATTTCCTTTTTTTGAAGGATTACGGTAATTTAGGAATAAGTGCCTGGCTAATTCAGCCTGTCACTGAGTTGGGGTGCTGGTGTGCAATCTTTGGGTTGTTGGAGCTGCTGAATAAATCGTACTTTCTCGGGTAATGTTCTTAATAAAGGAAAGAAAAAGCAACAGAGAGAGAGAGAGGGCTTTGATTGGAAATCTGCAACCCAGGGGTTTGGTGAATAAAATCTTTGGCATGATAGGAAAAATTTATGCAATTCATCTTCATCATTTTACTTATTTTACTTTTTCAATTTTTTTAAAAACATTTCTTATCTATTTTATCATTTTCCTATATCATTGCATTCCAGTAAAGGAGATGGGCGCCTTCAAATTAAGCTATTCAGTGTGTGAGTCTTAGACATCATCAGACTACCCAACACACCATATGAAATGCAACTAGTGGCGAATAGAGAAAGGAATTTTATGAAACAGGTGGAAAGTGGTCGAAAATTTTGATGATGTTTTTAAAGATGATTAATTTATTCCTTAAATAAGGTGGAAAATCGTTGAATATAATTGAACATGTCAAGTTTAATTTGTGTGTATCTACATCTCTGCTGTAAAAGATGAAATCAATCCTTTCTCTGAGAGACGATCTCTTCTTATAAAATATGATAGCTTTTTCGGAATAGTATCTTCAGGAAGAATGCCAGACAGGAGAAAATATCATTACGGAAAAGAGGAAATCCAAGCAGACGAAATAACTCTTTGAAGGTTGCCAGATGAGAGAGACACCTGAAGAAGGTTAGAGGATAGAGTGGTCAAAACATTCGTACAAAATAAACAAAACTAAAGAAAATAAAAAGAAAATTTAAGAAAAATAAAGACAGTAAAAACGAGTATGTTTCTTTTACAAAAACGCGCGAGCACACATATATGTTGACTGTTATATCTTTTTATACATACATAATTTCCTACTTATATAGGTATTCTTACTCATATATATTTGTGTGAGTGTACACACACACACACACACACACACACACACACAGAGAAAGTTTTGATCAGAGATTGTCATGTATACAAAATACCTTGTTGATATAGCTATACCTACACCTGGGAGAGTCCACGTGACTAAAGAGTTGGACTGCGGCCTCGAGAGAAGCGAGTTCGAACATTACTCATGTTATTATAATGTTTACTTTCAGACTAATACCACTCTGAAAAGATTATCCACCTTATTCCCACCCAACAATCGGTTAAATAGTACCACTGGTGTTTTTCTAAAAGGATTTCTTTGGTATGAAATAATGCACGACGCTTTATATGCCATTAAACAAAGAAATCAAACCAAACCTATACCGTCATCACTCTCTCTCTCTCTCTCTCTCTCTCTCTCTCTCTCTCTCTCTTTCTCTCCCTCTTATGTATATATATATGTATGTATGCGTGTGTGTGTGTATATATAAATATATATATATATATATATATACATAAGAGAATTCCATTAGAACAGGTTTTGTTTTCACACAGTTAAATTTCAAAACAGTGCTATTTCAAACAATTCAGTTTAGCATTAGTACGCAGTTTAAATACAGTTAAAAATTAAAACAGTTAATTTAAAACAATTCAGTTTGACGTAATTGCAGTTTATTTCTATTTAACCGGTAGATATCCCCCTATCACGTGCTACCACACCGGGCCAGAATGGACCTAGGAGCGATGGCAATGAAGGGGTACTCCGCATTCCCCCGAAGCTCCAGCATTACTGAAGCCTCACAATCAGATTGTTTAGTGTCATATCCAGGACACAGGTGGTGGGGGAGTCTTTCCCCTCTGCAGAGTTGCAGTCGGTGTATTCTACAACCTCAGCCAACGGGGGAATATTTTTTGTTGGAAATGCATGTTTTTATACATACATACAAACTATCTTTTTGATATAGATACATCTTCACCTGGGATACTCTAGCTTCATTTTCTAGATGTGCTGATAACAGAAGTATGTTGAACTGGTGTTATACAGATTCTCCCAACAACACTTCATTATTTTCCTTCTCCTTGACTTGCCTTACCAAAGCAAGAGAAATCAGTCTACCGTGCTATTTACTCCGTGCAGGGAGTAGTAGAGACAGATTCATGCCTTTACAAAGGATGTTTAAGCTACTTTCTCTATGATTGGAACTTGGTCCATTGTGTCTATTTCCTGTGACGATAATCGTTGCGTATGACGTAAAACAGTATGAAAATCAGATGTATATGTTTTAGAATAGATATAGCGTCATCTAAACAAATTTTCTATTCTACAGAAACGAAATCTTAACGTAACAAGGGAGAGAAACCTACTAACCACACCCACACACATATAAATCAAATTTTTCCTTTCCTTTTTTTGTTCTGTCATTAAATATCCCACTTTCTTTAAGAGGAAAGGCCATAAATTGAAGGTTCGAAGAGAGTATCTGTTTTTTGCAGCATTAAATTGCGTTTCTTTTTTCAATAAATCATTGCGATTAGAAGTGTCCCAGTATTAACGGTGCTGTTTATTTTAAAGTCTCTCTGATGTTTACCTGTTCTTTGATTTAATTTGGTTTCTTTGTTAAATAACCCACATTAACATATTAATCGTCGTGGCTTATTTAATACCAAATTCATCCGTGTTGAAGAACAGTAGTGGTTCTATTGGCTCCAATGTTTGGGGAGGTGACGCGAGATTTTATACCTTTTCCGTGGGTGCAAGTCCAAAAGTAATATCATTAGTTGTGTTCGAACTCGCTTACTACATTATTGCAATCCAGTAGTTTAGCCCCTGTTCTCCGGGGACTCCTACACCTGTTCTTTCCTTTGATTTTCTTGAAGTTAGCGATGTATTTTTTCGAGGATTGTTTCCAGGTTATTCAGTAAAATCCGCTTCCAGATGGAAAATGGATTTTAAAAAATTAGTTGTTGAATATATTTTTGATTGTTTTTTTAAGTGTTTGCTATTATGTTGATCTTGATGACAGTTTAGCTTGGCATTCGTTGATAATAATTTGTAGTTGGTAGTTGTGTTTTCTTTCTTTCATTATCACAATTGGAACTGTTTTATATGGCTTTCTTTTTTCCATTGTGTATGAAGTGATTAGGATAATATGAGATTTTTTATGTGCATATTTATTATTGTGTCCTTAGGTCTGCACATACTTAGGTTTCTTTGCTAAAAGCGCTTGACTATTTCAAGTTTAATTTTGAGGTTAAGGAGCCTGTAAAAACTTACATGATTGTGATGGATTTTATGTATATTAAATTTTAAAGGTCGTGTGTTGTTTGTTATATCTTCGAATGTGAATTCGGTTTGGATTCAGTTTTGACTTTTTTTAAAAATATTTCCAAGATGAAATTTAGTTGTCTATTTTTAAGCAGAATTTCCTGTCCATAGACGATGCACTGTTGATATAATAGCACGCAGTACAGGAAATTCTGAGAGTTTTGATGTAAGATATTTCTAATGGTCTGAATTCTTGAGATTCAAAATGTGGCCTGCTTAGACTACCCTCAAAGGGATGTCTATCATTATTGTCATCATCATCAAGTAGTACTAATACCATGGAGTTCTCTCTCTCTCTCTCTCTCTCTCTCTCTCTCTCTCTCTCTCTCTCTCTCTCTCTCTTACCATCAGTCCATATCATCGATTGCTGTTGACAGGTCCTGTATACTGCAACAGTCTCCACGCAGAGCTGATGTAAGTCCTCGCTGGCGCATCTGTTTGATGTATTTCATTAGAGAACGTAGCTTATGAGTTCGTCCTTACTTCTCCATCAGTGCTCTACATATCAGGTTCGTCTTACTTTGTTTGTGAGACGGGAGGTAAGTGGCTGTAAGGCTACTGTTTCGTGGGGTGTTGCTTCCAGGATTTCTTTTAAACAGCACGTAGCTTTCTTATATAGTTCCTATCTAGCTTTTCTCCATATGTTTCTTTAGTGTCTAAGCGATGCATCCTTACATTAATACCAAGGAGGCCACATCTTGGAAGAAATTCTTTGTTTTATATTATCAGAGAGATTGAATTTCCATTCGATCGATGAGCTGTTAAGAGTAACCCACGCCATCGCTAGCGGTATGTTGACATCAGTTTCAATAGATGAGATATTGCTGCCGAGGTATCTGAACTAGTTGACTAATTTCAGAGGTTTGCCACTTAAAGTGAAAATGGCTCCTTCTTGCTTAAAATGCATAAACTTTGTTTTATTTGCACTCAAGTAGAAGCCAATACATCCTGCTGCCTGTTTTAGGCTATGTAGTAGAGATTTGACTTGGGCAGGAGGAGTCACGAGAAGCGCTCGATCATCTGTGTAGTCTGTCATTGTTTCTGAGGGATATCTTCTACTTCTTGCTGTTTTTTTAGTGCGAAACCATTTTCTTTTATGAGATCTATTGATGTTCGTAGTATGTAATCTATTATAAACATAATTGGCATTAAAGTAGTTCCTTCCAAGATTCCAGTGATATTGTCGAAGAAATGGTTGCTTTTATCATATGAGTGTACTATTCTTGAAAATGTATTATTAAAAATGAAAAAAGTATTTTTGAATTAGTTTGAAAATCTGTATGACTTTGTTAGCCGATATAGAGAGGTATATTTTACATTGTTTGGGGCGTTTTTCTTTTAAGTTTGCTGGTATGACTTAATATCCAAGCCGATCATACGTTTGTATCTACGTTTTTTAACAAATGTAAGAAGAACCAATGGCTGGTCATATTAATCGCTGGGAATTGCTTAAGAAATTTGTTGAGTGTACTACACACACACACACACACACACACACTCACACGTACACACACAAATATAAAATATGCTTGAACACAACACAGAAAAATTAGGTAAAACTGCTATGTCTGTCCAGGTTCGATTCCTTGTGTTAGCATAATTATCAATTAATCTCACTACTCCATTGCCTGGATTGCTCCACTTTACCCACGATCCTTACAATACTGAGTGTTAAGCATGGCGGTATCAAGTACCATTTTTTGAGTCTTTGGTATGACGACCTGGGATTGAACCTCGGTCTCCCGTACCATTGGCGAACACTACTCATTGGGCCAATGGCCCGGTTTCCTAAGGCTATTTATCTGAAAGTTAATGTTATAGCACGACTGGAGTTTGAACTCGCTTACTACGATTCCGCAGTCGAGCGCTTTAATCATTACACCAAGAAGACACCCACTTCTTAATAATTTTCAATATTTTTATAGTTGATTATTTTAATTGTCTGAACTCGGCCATTCTGGCCTTCGAAGTGAGACGAAGTGAAAGGTCTTGTGACGTTTATTTTGGGAGAGCAATTGTTGGCGTCAGTATGTCGCTCTTTTTGTGTCAAAGGCAGCTTCAGTTGACGCGTTAACACTACTTTCTACACTAATAATCAGCTAGGCGCTGCGTGAACTCGTTTGATCACTGGCCTCAAGAGTCTAAGACATGTTCATAGTCATGCGACAAAGCAAACGCCCCAGAATTGGAATTGTGGTGTAGACAGTTCTGCATAGAGGGATTTTTTTCAAGACATGAGAGGATTGTTTAAGGATTATTGATAACAAAATCGATTTTTTTTACTAGTATAAATGAATAAATGCCTTCGGCATAAAATAACTCGAAGGTTTATTCACCGTAAGATCCAAGCAACCAACTAACTACCCTATAAATAAATAAATGAATAAATAAATGAATAATTAAATATACACATTGGATAAAATAAGGAATACAACAATTCCCCACTGTCAAGACACGTGGTACTGAAAAGATATATCCATGTAAGTAAAGTAAAGTTGGCGACCTTAGTCGAGGGTGACCCGAAGGATCCCTTTTCAATAGCTACTACACAGAGGTATAGGGGATGGTGCAATTCCTTTTCCTGAATTGCTCCACAATACCCTTGATACGTAACTTATATTGCTAAGAGATAAGCAAGGAGGTATCAATTACCATTTTTTTAGTCTTTGGTATGACTCGACCAGGGATTGAACCCCATTCTCCCGGACCATTGCCGAACACTCTACTCATTAGCCATGTAATATCTTTAAATTATGTGCTGAGAAAATGCAGAGTTTTGCATAGATTTAAAAGGCAGAGTATACGAATGGTGTATACACGAATGTTTTGCTCATAATTAAAAAAAAGAAAGAAAGAAAGAAAAAAGCCAGACACGGCTTCTTCTTGGCGTGAAGGCGGCTTGAAAGTAATATATTTATTTTCTTAAGAGCAGAGGCCATTCGCGTGATGTTTCTGGGGAGGCACTAATGTTTATACATTCAAGCCTACCCGAATAGACTTCTAAGAATGGTAGCAGAAGCAAAAAAGAGACGAATATACACATTTACCCTTGTATGTTTATACATATATATATATATATATATATATATATATATATATGTTTATCTATCTATAATGTAAATAGAGAGATAAATACATAGAATACGCACGCATGCAACACACACACACACACACACACACACACACACACACACACACACACACACACACACACACACACATAATTCCTTGCTGCAATCAATATGTGGCGTTTTTATTATTTCGATGTTTATTCGCATCATCTTTTGAAAATAAATAATTCAAATGAAATAAAAAGAAAAAATAAAGACAAAAAAAAAAAAAAAACACCGTGAAGTTGCGCTTAAATGAGAAGTAATGGCTAAAACGATGTAAAAAAAGAATGAATTATCAAAGTGGAAGGTATAAATGAGTCATTTTGTTAACAAATCTGACATCACTTAATCTTTGCTTTTTATACTAAATAGAGGAAGGAAAATGCAAAGGTTGTAATTGTCGCAGAGAATATAAAATGACAATGAAAAACTCTCAGAATCAAACTACCAGCATAGGTATGGAGTGTAGTGGTTGATGTGCTAGACTGTAACATCGTAGTTAGCAAGTTCGAACTCCAGTCGCACTATAACGTTCACCTTCGGACTGATATCCTTGGGGAAGGTATGAGTCCCCTTATCCACCTCTAACCATGGATTAAGAGCGCTACAACTGTTCTTTTAGATGGCTTTGACATCAAGTCATCCGCAAAGGTTGATATGGTATTAAACAAAGAAATCAAATCAAACCAAATAAAAATGTCCGAAAAAAAAAACTTTTCTAAAAAATGAAGCTGCAAATTTAGTCGTGTCTTGGCATCTTATGATTAATGATTATTTCTTTTTTCAGATTTCCAAATCGCAGTCATGTCTAGGTCATTTCATATTCTGCATTTTTTAAAAAGTCATGCATCCCATAAATTGAGACGTACAAGTCGACTTGTCGTATAAGACGACCTCAATTATTTAGTGAAAAATTTTAGTTTGGACCAATACTCGCTGTCGACCTACAAACAGGATTAATGTTTACAATCAGTGCATCAGTTATTGGAAAAGCCATGCGATATCGTATGGATATAATACTTAATGTTTATCACTGTTTCATTATTTCATATCAATTTCAGTGTTAGTTTGCCAAATATATACACAAAACAAGTTTAATTTGGAAATATTTATTGCAGTCAGCTAGAGTGATTTGTGTTTGTGTTTGTTTGCGTTTATGGCATATCAACCTTAGAAGGTTATTTAATGCCAAATCCATTTTTATTCAGATAAACTGTTCTATTTCAAACAATTCGTTTTAGTGTAAGTACACAGTTTAATTGTCAAAGACATTTCTATTTTAAACTATTCACTTCAGTCAAACAGTTCTAAATCAAACAATTTAGTTTAGTATAAGTATAGTTTTTGTTTACACACAGGTAAATGGCAAAACAGTTCTACTTCGAACAATTCAGTTTAGCGTAAGTCCAGTTTCAATGTTAAAACAGTTCTATTTCAATCAATTCAGTTTAGCATCAGTACGCAGTTTAGTTCTATTAGAACAGTTTGATAGGACTCTGTCAGCTGCTACCTCTTTGGGCCCGAGTGGACCTGGGAGGGATGGCAATGAAGGGATACTCCGCATTCATCAAAGCTCGAGCAATGCTGGAAAGTCACTATCAGATTGGATGGGGGTCTTACCACTCTGCAGAGAAGCACTCAGACCTGACAACAGTCAGCTAGAGGTTGATATTGATTCCACTCTGTGGAAAATTTTGGATTTTACGTATGACATTTCAGTTGACTCCTACAGTTTTATGGGGTGTTACCTCCCATTAAAAAAATCCACCATGAACAAGACATACGGGATACTGATGGAGAAGCAAGGAAGAACTCAGAAGAAACGTTCTTCTATCGACTCCTACACATGGATATGTCGACCATTATCAGCTCTGTGCAGGCCCAAGATGTAGTTTGGAAGACCTGCAGGAGTGATGGATGATGGGTAAGAATGGAGAGAGAGAGAGAGAGAGAAAGAGAGAGAGAGAGAGAGAGAGAGTTTTGCTGAGATTTTGTCTGGCTTAAAAGCTTCATTTGAATGCCATAATTTACTGTAGTGTTGCTTTTTCTTCCGTTTTTAAATATTTTATTGTATTCTACCTTCCTTTTATATTGATTTCTTTCTCTGGCTTCATAAAGTACTTAATCGATTCGTTGTTTTGTTGTATTTAATGGCATATAAACTCTTGTGGAGGTTATTTAATGACAAATCTTATTTATCCATACACATTAATATATATAATTTGTAAACAAATAGTTTGTCGGTAATATTTTGAAATGAGCCAGAGGTTTTTGTTAGCAAAACTTAACTGGTTTCAAGTATTGCTATTTAACTCTAAAAATTCAATCGAACATCAATCATTTGTTTACTAGCCCAGTCGGCTGTAGAATATACCGACAGCATCTCGGTCGATAGGTAAGACCCCCTGCAACTGAGTGTCCTGAATATAACATACAACAATCGGATGGTGAGGTTCCAGGAATGTTGGAGCTTTGCGGAATGCAACTCTTCATTGCCATCTCTTCCAGGTTCACACTAGCCCGGATATGTAGTACCTGATCGGGTCCTATTTATGGGTCAAATATAACTGTTTGACATTTTAACTATGAACTTTGACATTTAAAATGAGTGCAAACAAATGACTTATGACAAACTGAATTGTTTGAAAAAGAACTGATTATCTAAATGTGTATAAACAAATCACTGATGCTTAATAGAATTGTTGGTAATAGCAAGATTGGAACCATTTAACGTTGTTGACATACTAAACAGAATTGTGATTGCAATACTTGGAACCATTCAACCTTTTTTAGCATGCTAAAGGGAATTGTTTGAAATAGAAATGTTTTTGACATGCTAAAGTGAATTGTTTGAAATAGAACTCTTTGATTATTTTACTGACTGTAAGCAAATGACTGATGCTTAATTGAATTGTTAGTGATATATAGCAATACTTGAAAACATTTAACTGCGTGCAAACAAATGATTAATTGTAAATAGAAATATTAGTATTAGATAGAAATAAGTGAAACCATTTTACTGTGTGCAAAAAATCAGCTAAAAGCTTGTTTCAAAATGCAATCAACAAAATGTGTTTAGAAATCATAAATTTGATATATATGTATAAAAATGATTTGACATTAAATTATAGAAAATGCTTGATATGCCAAAAAAAAACCAACCAAATAACCAACCAACCAAAAACAAGTGAAAAACAAATTAATCGAAACAAGAGTCAATGTTTTTGTTTGGATGTAAGAAATTGGCTAAATGAAATAGGGTTCACACCGTGAAAAACCTAACGATAACCAAAAAGTACACACAAGCAGAAGAAGCTTAGGTTAAAGTGGGTTAAAGGAAAAAATCATGATGTGTGGACAATTGGGTGAAAGTAATATTCTTTGATAAATCAAGAATCTGCATTGGCCGATGCGAAGATGCTGGAACTTTTGTCTTGTGCCGTTCAAATCTAACTTGTAAAGATGACTTTCCTGAAGAAAACAAATGAATTTCCCAAGCTATTCATGATTTGAGGTTGAAAGTATTTGGAGAGATAGCTATCATTACATGAACAATCAATGTTTATGTACATCTTGGAATCCTCGATTATTTTCTTATTTCATTGATAGAAAATTGGTATCGTGATGATGAAGTAGTTTTTCAGGACTATGGCGATTCTTGCCCCAGAGGAAAGAATATTAATTCTTTTCTTCAAAAATAAAATCATTCCAAATCAAGGCTATGGCCTGCTAACAGTTCGGATCTAAATCCAACTGAAGAATATGGTTGAAATTTTTAAACAAACGGTCCATAAGCTCAGTTCACCCACGAAGATCTATGAACTGCCATTCGGGAAAATTGTGACCAATATGATGAAGGAAATTGTTTTAAATTAGTAAAATCTATGTTAGAAAGAAATAAGATAGTCAAAAAAACTCGAGAAGATAGATGCAAAAAAGTGTTGATTCTTATTTTTGGTCAATGTATCCAATAATCTTTATCACAATATTAGGTTATTCCTTAGCATTTTCCTCTGTATGGCTTGAAAAAAATAATACCATTAATTGAAATATTTTGTGTCTTATCGGTTATTAGTTTATTTACCACCCTCACCCTAAAAAACCATCACAAAGCAAAAATAAAGACAACACACACACACACACACACACACACACACACACACACACACACACACACACACACACACACACACACACACACACAACAAAAAACAAAATAAAAACCCCAAGGTAAACATCCTCTCAATGTGCTAATTCCATAATTTTTAACATAGTTATATAAAAAATACATTGTTAATGGTTTTCTCTATAAAAATTTATTGCAAAGAATTTTTACAATAAAAATTCATTGGCAATAATTTTTCAATAAAAATGCATTGGAAATAAAAAGCCAAGGTAAACATTCTCTTCGTGAGCTACTTCCATCATTATTTGTAGGGTAAGTATAAATAATATTCTGATGAAAATTTCAAAGTCTCAACCCATTCTGATTTTATTTTTCAAAGGCTTCTATACCGATAGCGATAGAAAGAAAAATACCATGTTCCCTTCAACACCTAGAAAGATTCAAAGAAATTGCCACCCCCCAACTTCTTTTCGCCAGGGAGGATCTACCTCCCTCCAAACTTACAACTCCTCTTCACATATAACTCTTGGAAATATTTACATTTCTGGGAAAGGTTCTCCTCCCATTTACCGCTCAAGGCAACTGAACTTACTGAGGAGAAATCGTATGCACTTGCACATGAGGAGAAAAGGTGGAAAAATATTAAGTTATTAAGGCGCCATAAAAATGTTCATAATCGGATTAGAAATTTTTTGCTTATTGCACATGCGCAAAAGACTCCAACCAACTACAGCAAAATTATGGAAATGTTGATAAGAATATTGAATATTTAAAGAAAGAATCACACTTTTATTGTGGTAATATCCTTCTTTGTACTTACATAGACAGATGTTGGTTTATGATATTTAACATTAAGATTTTACGCGTATACAGTAATGTTTTTTTTAGATCGAACATTGTACTTTGCTTGACACCAAATTTTTGTTAATTAAACCACCATTTTGCCGTGTCATCTCCCGGCAAAACCTTCTGTCTTTGACATTGCATGCTTGTATATATCTAAAAATCTCTATGTAGATTCCTTTATATATATATATATATATATATATATATATATATATATATATCATATAACTGGGCTTGCAGGAATTAAAAAGATAAAAGAGAGTGCATTTTATTCGTAGTATACAGTCAGCTTAGGGATTTTGATTGATTTCTTTGTTTAATAGCATATCAACCATTGTAGGTTATTTAATGCCAAAGCCATTCTCCTAGAAAATCAGAATTAGTACTATTTAACCCATAACTGGGAGGATATGGGGGTTCGTACCTTTCCCAAGGGTATTTGCCCGAAAGTGAACGTAATAGCGCGACTGAAGTACGAACTCGATTACTCCGATTCCGCTGTCCATCGCTTTAACCCTTACACCACGAGGACACCTCCACCTAGAGATTTTGAGGGGTAACGATTTTCTTGGCCTAATTTCTTCGAATTAGATCGATAATACTTCGTAAGATATTTTCATTTTCTTTCAAAAGCAATATTGTCTGTGAAAAATCCATGACTGATCTCATTCTCAAAAAAAAAAAAAAAAAAAAAAAAAAAAGACACGATATTTTCATTTAAAAAAATTGGTGAAAACAGTTTTTTAAGAAATTTCGGTGTTAATATTTTGACGTTGACATTTAAAAAAAATCTTTTTAGAGTAAGAATATGTTCAAGTTCTATTGTCTTTTTTCTTCAATTTACTTTCACAAATGTACGTAAAATGTTCTAGTGTTGTTGATAATAATAATAGAATTAATACCATAACAATTTGTGATTACGATTATGCTACTCACTCACACACTCAGGTAATCGAGAGGGAGTTTCAGGAAAAGATCTATCAACTAATGAACATGGACGTCATCAAACTGTTTGCCAAAAAAGTAAAAGAATTTAAAACCCTAATACAAACAATGAGAATATATAATCTGGACATTGGGGTGGAATTCAGCATAGTAAAATGAACCATGCTAACAATGAGAGGCAAGAAACAACACATGACGCAAGGAATAGAACTACTAAACCAAGGAAAGATACTCGGAGAAAAGGAAACGTACAACTACTTGGGAATATTAGAAGCGGACACCATCACACAAGTAGAGATGAAGGCTAAAAATTAAAACGGAGTATCTCTAGTGAACGTGGAAACTACTCGAAACCAAACTATATGGCAGAAATCTCATCAAAGAGATAAATGCCAGAACCGTCCCCCTTGTAAGATACTCAGGACCATTCTTGAAGTGAACGTGGGAAGAGGTTAAACAAATGGACCAGAGAACAAGAAAACTCCTGACAATACATAAGGCCTTACATTTGAGAAATTATATTGACAGACTCTACGTGTCCAAAAAAGGAGGAAGTATAACCACCAGCATTCAAGATAACGTCAATGCATCGATACAAAGACTCGAAGATTACATTAAAAAATACAGAGAAAAACTGACTATACCGACCATAAAAAATAGACAATACAGGCATTAACAGAACGGAAATAACCAAAAAAAAAAAAACAAAAAAAAAACGATAATGGGAAGAAAAACGATTGTATGGACATTTCAAGGGATGAATAAGAGAAATCTCAAACGAGAAAACTTGGACATGGCTAAGAAAGAGTAACCTTAAGAGAGAAACAAAATCTCTTCTGAATGCAGCTCAAAACAACGCCATAAGCACTAAGTATTTCAAAGCAAAAATTGACAAGACACAACAAAGTAGTAGATGTAGGGTATGGGGTGATGTAAATGAAACAATCAATCATATAATAAGAAAATACAGTAAATCAGATTATAAAACTAGACCCGACTGTGTGTGGAAGGTGATCCACCTGGAATTATGCAAAAAATTTAAATTTCATCATATGCACAACCCAGTATCCGCCCCGGAAAATAAAATACACATATTTCTGTGGGATTTTGAAATAGAAACGGATCTTCTAATCTTGGCCAGATGACCAGACATTGTTATAGTCAACTACAA
This sequence comes from Sepioteuthis lessoniana, assembly GCA_963585895.1. Lineage (NCBI taxonomy): Eukaryota > Metazoa > Mollusca > Cephalopoda > Myopsida > Loliginidae > Sepioteuthis > Sepioteuthis lessoniana. The sequence goes on along the minus strand of CAUZXS010004370.1, from coordinate 37,649 downwards.
AAAAAAAAAAAAAAGAAAAGAAAAAAGAGAAGCTACCGAATTGTGGACTTTGCTGTTTCAGCTGACTACAGATTGTAACTCAAGGAAGGCAAAGAGAGGAATAGTACCTTGACCTTGCTAGAGAATTGCAGAACCTATGTAACTTGAAATTGTCGGTGATGCTAATAGTTGTTAGGGCGCTAGAAACAGTGACTGAAGGATGGATAAAGGGATTGGATGTTTTGGAAATAGGACGAGTGGTGACCATCCAAACGACAACATTATTTAGATCGGCCAGAATACTGAGAAAAGTCCTGGAGACTTGCTGTCAGTCAAACTTCAGTGGAACACCCTCATCTAACGCTGGTAAAAAAAACTCACAAAAAGTAAGATAACAATAATAATGATTTAAGGAGAGTAAGTAAACGCAAAAACCTGAAAATAAAAATTTAGAAAATGTGACACTTTAGAATTACTACAGTGCCCATGGTAGGGAGGACCTTGAATATGGTCAAGAAAGGCACAGATAATATAGCTGTCAATATATGAAATAGAAAGAAAAAGGCACTTTGGAGAAATGCTCATCTCCATGGGTGAGTAACATCAATAAGACTCGAAATGTAAAATCCGAAAATATGGCTGGAATATAGGATGCATATAATCGCTACCTTCCCTCGTTCTAAGTCTTGTGTGAAAACCCGGGAAGGATGGTGAAAAACCGAACGCATAACTAAAAACATAATAATAATAATAATAATAATAATCGACCAGAAGACAAGACCTTAAAATAATCAACAACAAAAAAAAAGAGAATTCGCAAAATTGTCAACTTTTCTGTCACGACTGACCATAGAATAAAACTGAAAGAATGTGAAAAGAAAGATAAGTACTTCGACCTTGCTAGGGAATTGAAAAAAATTTGGAACATGAGTGTGACGATTGTACTAATTGTGATTGGTGCTTTTGGCACAGTAACTAAAGATTACTAAAGGGCCTGGAGGACTTGGAAGTTGGCGGACGAGTGGAGACCATCCAAACGATAGCATTATTGAAAACAGCCAGAATACTGAGAAGAGTCCTGGAGACTTGAGGAGACTTGTTGTCACTCAAACTCTAGTGAAAAACCATCAGTTAACGCTGATGTGAAAAACTCTAAAAGAGTAATAATAATAATAACAATAATAATATGCTGATGATAAAATCATATTAGTGTTGACATTGGCAAAAGTCTTCCTTTACTTAAAATCTACTGGAAGGAAATTCTTTGAAGATGCCTCTGGTGTTGGTAGGCTTTTTCACTAACCACAACAGAAGCGGAATAATCCTTAGTTTACAGTTCACTGAAAAGAACTTTCCTGCAAATCGAATATCGGTTGACTCTTTGCTAATGAGGCATCGTTGTGTTTTCGTCTGTTCAGAAGAAAATGTAGTTATTTCACGTCTGCACTTTGCGCTTCAAAAGGGTGTTTTATTGAAGTATACACCTCCTCTCACCCCTACATACACACTTCCGTTTGAGTCTATTGGGTGTGGGCTGATTATCACTCGGTCAAAGAAACAGCAGATGTGTAGAGTTTCAAAGCTAAACTTGGACATTCCCATTCCAAGGTGGGTAAAGACTTTACGATAATATATCATCATCATCATCATCAAATCGCGTTAATAGCACGGATTTCCCTGACGCTCTCTCTCTCTCTCTCTCTCTCTCTCTCTCTCTCTCTCTCTCTCTCTCTCTTTATCCGCCCCTATCACACATCGCTCTCGGCAAGTCCTCCAAACCAAATCAAATGTTCTCATAGATATAGTGAAAATAAATTCTTGGTGGTCGGGCAACAGTTCCATGTCCATGTGTAGGGTCCATAGAAGAACGTGACTAATGAGTTAGTCCTAACTTCTCTATCAATGTCTCACAGGTCTTGTTAGTCTTACTGGGATGATTTTATGATGGGAGGTAAGTGGCCGTATATCTGTTGTTTCGTATGTCTGTGTATGCAGCTGTGAGTGTGTGTGCTGCTATTTTTTTTTCAGATATAATATCCTTCACTGTCAATACGTTTAAATCTGCGGTTAAAATTTTTACGTTGATAAAATATCATACGATGAAAATTTCAGATTAGAATTCCTCTAAAAAACGTGTTTAACGTTCCCAGCAGAGGGAAAGAAAATGTGATTATGACCAAATATCTAGGCATTAAATAACTCTAGACTGGTTGACATGCCATTAAAATCAATTAATCAATTATAAGTACGTGTTTAGATACGTACTTATTAAAGCAATATATATATATATATATATATATATATATATATATATATATATATATATATATATATATAAAAGAGCCAGAAACTACCGGCTCAGGTTTTACGTAAAAGTTCTTCAGGATAATTCTGACTAAAGAGGGTTGGCCCAAACGATATCTTATCATTAAAATAGCCTCTTGAAAGAATTAAAAGAATTAGCATAAAATAAGCAAGCAAGCAAGCAAGCCCTGTCTGCCAAGAAGCCAGGCTTTTTTGTATGCCGGCAAGCATTTAATATTTCCGATCTTTGATTGAGCAATTCATTGGTGTTATTATAAGAAGCAATAGATAACTTTTCCTCCATACATAGGAGGTAATATCTATCACTAACTTTATATTTTCGGCATTTTTAAAAAAGTATTTCTGATTTTGATAAAGAATCTATTTCTTGCTTCTTTTTGATTTTCCAAACATAGATAAATTTTTCCTATGCTTGTATGTTTCCTGTGTGAAATTACGTCTAGGTTTATATCTCTTTTTGAAAAAATAACTATGAAAATAAAAAAAGAATATACACACACACACACACACACACACATATATATATATATATATATATATATATATATATATATATATATTTATAATGAGCATGCAAGAATTGTTTCACTGAATCTTTGTGAGAATTCACATTTACGTAACTTCATTATAATTATATTCATTTTCGTCAGATAAGACTGATTACCTTGACTTTCTCTTTTGCTATCCGTCACTATCGGACATCGTTCCTTGGGGCACCCGAAGCTGATGGATACAAATTTTTGCAGGTCGGCCAAAACTGGTGTGTCCATATGGAGGAGTCCACGTGAGAACATCGCTTATGAGTTTGCCGTTGCTTCTGTAACGTAATTGAACAGTTCATCGAAAATTGAATAAGTAAATAAATAAATAGATAAAGCAGGTAGTAGTTACCGAATAGCAAGGCCGAGACACTCTAGCGAGAACTTGAGATCCAAGGATCGTTTGCGCATGTGCTCCCAACATGACAGGTGGAAGTGAGTGGACGACTTTGGAGAGTCAACTTCAGATGAAAACGAGCCACGCAGATGTAAAGAGAAGAAACTTTACAAGTACCTAATTCTAGGGTGTCCCAAAGGAGGTGTCAGACGAAATGGATAAGCATGTTAAAACCAGGAAAAAATGCAGTCTGTGTCTGCTCATCTTTTTCTTACGAGGATATGTTTCTTAATTTTGTCTAGTTTACAGTCGTCTTATGCATGTACACGTTCCTTTTTTTTTCTCCCGACGTTTTCTTGATAACTAGAAGTTAATAACCATTAGTGTATGTTTAACAGTTTCACGTATTTCAACTTGTTACCACGGTGTGGTCACATGGGGGTCTAAAGTCTCTTTAGTACGACAATGGTACACTTCTCTTGTAGCACTCAACAGGTTTTTCTCGTCAAACATGGATGATTTGGGAGATTCGTGGTAAGTGGCCGTACAGCTGAGGTTTGTGGAGTGCTGCATCCAGGATTTGCTCAAAACAACACGCTGTATTATTGTGGAAATTCCATTCAACTTTTTTCTACATGCGTTTCGTTAAAGTCCAAATAATGTAGCCATGCAGCAGCATCGACACAGACACAGCTGGAAAGAATTATATATACATACATACATACATACAGAGAGAGAGAGAGATAGATAGACGGGCAGACAGACAGACAGAGACAGAAAGAGAGAAAGAGTGTGTGCGTTTGTTTCTACATAAAGGTAAAGATTATAAAATAGAAAAAAATTATAATAACTGGATTTTAGAAGCGTGAAAATCATTGCCACCTTGGCTTTTTTATGAATAAAGTCTGAGAAGGGATTTCTTTAAAATGAGATTCTACAGATGTCTTCTTCTTCTGGGGCTGTAGAATACACTGACGGCTTCTCTGTAGAGGGGTATGACCGCCACCCAATGTGTGTCTTGTATATGACACTAAACAATCTGATGGCGAGGCTCCAGTAATGCCTGAGCTTTGAGGAATGCGGAGTACCCCTTCATAGCCATTAGTCCCAGGTCCAGTCAGGCCCGGAATGGTGGTGCCTGAGAGGGTCCTATTTATTGGTTAAATAAAACTAAGCTGCGTATTTGTGCTAAACAAAATTGTTTGAAATAGAACTGTTTATATGTATTAAAATGGATTGGGCATTAATAACAAACGGTTGATGTGCTATAAAACCAAACATAAAAAAACCAAATCAATCTGTTGATGTCTCTGTATAATATATATGACTCCTGTTTTTTGTATATTAAGTAAAGTTGGCAACTGTAGTCGAGTGTGACCCAAAGGCTCCCTTTTTGATAGCTACTACACCATGGTGTTAGGGAGGGCACGACTCCTTTCCTGGATTGCGCCACTTTACCTCTGATCCGCACTTTATAATGCTGAGTGAGAAGCAAGGAGGCATCAAGTACCATTTTTTGGTCTTTGGTATGACTCGATCTGGAGTTGAACCCAGGTCTCCCGGGTCACTGGTGAACACTCTAACCATCATGCCAATGTCCAGTATATACAACAAACAGGAAATATATATGTGACCTGGTAGGTCCTAGACTAATTAGTTAAAAGACTTAGCTGAGGAATTATTAAAGCAGAAAGAGTTAAAATACTCTTTTCTCTCAGAGACCAGCGTTTTGACAAAATGAGTGGGAAAAGGATATATTAATATTTTTTGAAATGAGAAATGTTAAAACTTATATAATCAACTTATATGATCAACGTTTTGTTTTGACTTAACGGAGTGACTTTTTTACCGATTGGTTCCCCGTCCAGATCAAATGACACAACGTTGGCTGAAGACACGAGTCAGACGACAAAACCCTACAGCTCAACCAGCGAGCAGAAGCGTCCTCAGACGTGGGCAGCCTTTAAAAAGACGTTGGTTTGTGGTAGTTCACACACCCTCTGTAAACACTGGGATGATTTCGCTTTCAAGTCACTGACCGTTCTGCTTGACTGGTTATGTCTTCAGGTGACACGGCTAATCCGCTAATCTGCCTGCGCTGATAAGTAGACGGATGAGACATCACAATTAAGAAAGCAAAAGAAAAATCGACACAAACAAACTGATGATAAAATACGGTTGTAACAATAATAATATTTACTAAAAAAAGTATCTTTGAAAATGGTACATATATTGGCCTAGCAGTTAGAGTGTTCGCCAATGGCCCGGGAGATCTGGGTTCAATCCCAGGTCGAGTCATACCAAAGACTCAAAAAATGGTACTTGATGCCTCCTTGCTTAACACTCAGCATTATAAGGTACGGATCAAGGGTAAAGTAGAGCAATCCTGGGAAGAAGTAGTGCCCTCCCCTACACCTTCGTGTAGTAGCTATCGAAAAGGGAGCCTTCGGGTCACCCTCGACTATGGTCGCCAACTTTACTTACTTTACTTACATATATTTACCCATCCCAGAGGTTCGGAGTTTATTGTCAGAGACCCAGTTCACAAATTTACAGTTAGTCGGTAGATAGGCATTAAAATTCAGGCCCAAGGCCTTTAAATTTATCGTATAAGTTTTAGACTTTTCTATTCTTGCTCCCTTTGGTCCGGCATTTGGCAATCTCCAATGCAGGTAATGCTTGCCCCTCTCAATCTTTAATTCTTTAGTTTTTCTTGGTTCCTTGATAGTCTAACACAAGGTGATTTCAAATAGCGTTTTATTTCACAAGTGTCGTATTATGTTTGATTTTCTTCACTTCTTTTAAAGTGTCGTGTTATGTCAAAGTACCATGGACTTCATTAGCCGATTTGCATTGCTCTCTGCAGTATGATACTATCTAGATTTCTCTATGCTTCTCTTTCTCAGTGGGTCTGCCACAAGGTTATCTCAAGGCAATGCATTATTTCAGGCATCATTTCGCTTTTCTAATTTCAAGACTGTGTATCATGGTCATCTCAAAGTAACGTATTGTCTCAGTCTTTCTTCACTTTTTCAACCCTGGGCTGTCTGGCGCAAGGCCAGAAACTAGAGTGTCGTGAAGTCTAGTTGCTGTCTTCCACGGGCCTCCTGCTGGACTCTGGCAAGGGACGAAACCTCTTGTTTTTACCTATATCTCTTATGAGACAGGTTGGGGCTAACGAAGCTATTAACAATATCACTTTCTCCTTATTTGGATTTCAATCAGTAAGTCCTCCTCTTCGACTCCGCCTTCTTTTGGAGGCTAATTTCTTCTAAACTATCAAACAAAAGCAGCGGTCTTTCCCAATTCGGAATTACTACTAATTTTCTGCTCACGGGATATTATATCAGGAATGTTTTTAGAAAAAATTTTCCACATTCGAATTAAAAAAAACGTTATTCCGAATTTTCGTTCTCATGCTGTGACCAGGCTTCAAATTGACCGGTATTGACAACCAGGGTTAAATCTACCGTCAATTTCACTTTACACTGCTCCATAGACATAACAATTTCCCCGCATTTCCTTCTGTTCCAGTAAAAAATAAAAGAAAAACACAACTTCACGATTTCTTTCTCATCAAAATAATATATTTTCGATCTATACTTCTCTTCAAAATCTTTTCCCGCCAACCAACACATTTGTAATATAATGTCTTTATTCTTTTAAAATCCAAATCGGTCGAATTTTCTTTTTTTCTGGTTAATTGATTTATTCGACAAGGTCCCTGATTCATGGGTTTACAGTTTGATTGCTGTGACCATAGAAGTATACGGTTGATGGTGGTGGCAAGGGTCGACCCCCGGTGTACACATTTAGTTGCCGTGAGTGTTCACTTATCGATTGTACAGAGACATCAGCAGATTCTCATTTTACAGAAATCCCCTCTCAGAGTTTATACCTAAAAAAGCCAAGGTGACTATAATGGATACATACCACCAGTTTTCATGCTTCTAAAATCCCAATTTTCTCATTTTTTTATACTATAATCTTTGCAAGTATGTATATATATATATATATTTTCTTCTCACGAAGGATTTACCGGTTGCCATTCGTGTAATGCAAAGCTCTTCTAATAAATTGAGCACTCAGTAAACGTTAAGCGTATGAATGTAAACAAAAGAAAAAGGATTCAAATTCGTTAAAATCCCTTCCCTTACTCTGAGTTTTCTGGAGGCTGTACGGTAAGATATCAACCTGGTGTAAAGACGCCTGGTTTCGATCCCAGCTTGAAGCATCTCGCGTGTCTACCCACACTGTTGAGTTGTGATACATCGAAACACTGTCTGCGGATGTCAATATATATATATATATATATATATATATATATATATATTCATGCTGCCGTACTGCAACGGCTATAACTTTGAAGTATTTCCGGTATATTATATCAGGGAGATAATTTTTAATCTGGTCGATAATCTGTCTATTGGGAAAGGTATGAATCCAATTATTTCCCCTCCAACTACGGGCAGACTGAGTTCTACAGCCTTGGTGAGGCAACTAGTCTTGGAGAAAGAAAACTCTAAATTCAAACCTGTTAAACTCCGTTTAAAAATTGACCTTGTGTCATAGCCTGCCCGAGCGGAGGGGTTTGGTAAATATGGACAATCTGTCTATAGCAGTCCATACCTTACCAATGCGTGCATTGATTTCGCTTTTAATAGATAAGATATTATGGGAAAACTCTTTTTTTTCCTTGCAAATTTCAATAATTCTTTTGAATGGGAAAACTTTTTGCTCCGAATTGAGTTCAGTTTATCAGCTTTAAACTTTTTAATGCTTCTTTCACGCGAATATTTTCAAATTCTTCAAATGGAAACATGATGCCAATGTCATTACCAGTTTAACGGCAGAAAATGACTTCATTTAAGTAATTCAATCAACAAAATCCATCACAATCTCTTCTTTTTTAAAAATCACAAAAGCGCACAAATGATTAAGAAAACGCCTGATCTTCTCTGAATTTTCAATATGCAAATTGATTACACCTTATGGGGATGACCCATTACGTTCCCATTTCATATTGTTATATAAAACGTGAACATAAAGAGTCACGTAGATGATAGCAGCAGATATTTTTTTATGTAATTTTACAAACACCAACACACTAAACTCACATAAGAATAGCCATCCATATATATATATATATATATATATGTGTGTGTGTGTGTTTGTGTGTGAGAGACAGATCAGTGGTATTTTTCTACGGCTTGCTGATTCTCTGAGAAGGCGACAGTTTTGAGCCACCTGTTGTAATTAGAACTCATTACAGTATTAAGTTTTATTGGGTTATTGTGAAATATTACTATGCTGTAAGTCACCTATTTTTACTATAGTAAAGAACTGGAGGATCCACACAAAAACCCACCTATCAATCTATCTATGATACCAGCTAGATATGGTCGGTTAAAATCGTAGTCACGTATTTTCTTCAAGAATGTCCCACTGCTTTTTCGTTGTGTCGTATATAAGGTTTTTAAAATTCTCTCTCTCTTTCTGTAGCTCTTTCTCTCCATATATACACAGTTAAGATATAGGCTTAGAATATAACTTGACAAGCTCCTTTAAATCACAGAATCTCTAAAAAGTGCAAAAAATTCTGAGTTATCTAACAATATATTAATAAAATTAGGCAAGGTGAGCTGTTAATCCACGTGTGGGTTATCAGCACCCCCACTGACGATCGGAGACGTGAAAATCACATTCATGAGTAATCTCTCTACTTTATTATCTTAATTACTGATATATATATATATATATATATATATATATATTTGTTGCTTGTTTGTTTTTATGGCATCACAATCTTTGTTGGTTATTAAATGCCGAATCTATTTTTATACTACAGCTCTATTTCAAACAATTAAGTTTAGCATAAGCTCAGTTTAATTGTTGAACAATTTCTTTTTCGAGCAATTCAGTTTAGTCAAACAGTTCTAATTCAAGCAATTCAGTTTAGCGTAAGTACAGTTTCAACCTCGAAAACAGTTCCATTTCAAACAATTCAGGTTAGCATACAAAACAGTTTAATTTCAAACAATTAGTTTTGTTCAGTTTAGCATAAGTATACAGTTTAGTTCTATTTGGATAGAAAAGACCCTATCAGATGCAACTACTCCGAGTCAGAGTGGACCTGGGGGCGATGGCAATAAAGAGGTATCCCGCATTCCCCCAAACTCCAGCATTACTGGAACCTCACCATTAGATTGTTTAGTATCTAAGACATTTGTTGGGGGGGCTCTTACCCCTCTGTAGAGATGCAGTTGGTATATTCTACAGCTGCACCCGACTGGGCAACTTATATATATATATATATATATAGAGAGAGAGAGAGAGAGAAACGGACAGAAAGAGAGAAACGAATGATTAAAAGAAACTTACAGTCTGTGTTTCACCCAAAAGAATCTTTAGGGAAACTATGCTTGATCCTCTTTGGCGAAAATCATGTTGTAAGCTTCTCTTATTTATTATTTTCTCCCTCACTCTCTTTCAGTTTCTCCACACATACACACACATAGACACAAACACACAAACAATATATATATATATATATATATATATATATATATATATATATATATATATATATATATATTGTTTGTGACTCTGCACCAATAGTCCTTTGGGTTTAAAGTTTACTTTTTTAATCGATGTTTCTGAACTTTGGTCAAGAGCACGTGTTAGTTCACAAATGATCACTTTCAAACTACCATTGATGAAAAGAAGCTTTTTTCTAATTGTCTCAAGAGACACATATGTTAGAATTGAAACAAACTTTACTTGCAAACGCTGCCGCGAGATAAGCGACCAAAACACCAAATATTCTTCGGTTCATATGACTCGCTTGTTTGTTCTGGATGTTTCTTCCTCTTTTGCAAGAATATCTTAACAAACTAAGTCAGAAAGTCAAAATATTTTTTTATTGGCTTGTTGGTTGAATTGAAATGCAGCTTCACTTGTAACACCTGAGGTGCACTTTTTCAGATCTTCTTCTTCTTCTTCTTCTTCTTCTTCTTCTTCTTCTTCTTCTTCTTCTTCTTCTTCTTCTTCTTCTTCTTCCACAAGGCAGCTGTTAAATGTTTGGCTTAGGAAACGTTGCTATGTGAAATATAGTATGTTGAAAATATGTTCATTTCAGTCTGTGTCTTGTTAAACGCTTAAGTTCAAAATCAACTTTGGCAGTTGTCCTATTTATCGGTATTTTTAAAGTATAACTTTGTCTGGCACAAGGCTAAATGTAAAGAGCGCTTAGTGAGCACTGAAACAATTCCTGTTGTAAGGAGGCACTGTTTGCATAATGATTATCGTTTTAGGCTAGAAACGGGGTATACCAAGTTCAAATTCCGGACGAAGCAGTTTGTGCAAATGTTCAAGGGAAAGGCATGATTCTATGTCTTTAACCTCGATCAACTATGGGTAAATTATGGGAGAAACTGGTTTTTTCAACCTTAATACAGCTTAGAAGAAGGAAAAGTTTCAGTTAAAACCAACAGTACCCCGTTTGACCTTGTGTCAAATTCTGTTCGTTGTGAAGACATTAGTTGAATACATGCGGTTGTAACCATTGGTGAATTTATGACCAAATATTGCACAGCAACGTACCTAAGGCATTTATAAAGTTTAGTTAGGTTTGGCATAAGGTAGAAAATATTGGGCATCTCGTGAGGATTTAAGTTATTAGGATTGTAACGGTTTTCCAGGTGAGTTTGATAACCATTGCTCGATATAGGAGGGTATAAAAAGTATTTTAACACCATGTGAATCTGGTATAAGGCTACAATACGAGCACCGAATGAGTATTGGTCTCAGTATAATTGAATAACTTGTTAATCATTTCTATTCGTTGTACAAGTCCTTACTAAGCTAAGACAACTGAAACACAAGGTCAAAAAACTGAAGCGACCAATGAGACTCGAACCCACAACTTGATCGAAAATTTATTAATGATTGCTCAACAACAATGAAATCTATTTGTCCCAGATGTAATACATTCCAAAGCATGCATACATGCATCATTGATGTGCAGAGTAAAATAAAAATTTTTTTTTCATTTTGGAACTGTTGGGCTCGCATACATCGACTTCGATGGGAGTCCATAATATATAATAAACTAAAAAGTAGAAGCACTGGAGGTGTAATGTTTATTGTATTAGGAAATGAACACGACGACCCGAATTCAATTCTATTTGCATTTCACATTCCGGTAATATATTGGGAAAGATATGTATCCAATTATTCTCCCTCCAGCGGTGCGTAATTAGTAGACCAAACTGGATATGACACTAAACAATATATTCCTGAGGCTCCAGTTATGTTGGTGCTTTGGGGAATGTGAAGTATCATTTCATTGTCATCGCTCCCAGGTCCACCCTGACTCGGAGTGGCAGCACTTAATATTCTCCTATCTATGGATCAAATAAAGCTATTTGACATCTAAATTGTGTACTTTGACATTTAAACTGATTGCAAACAAGTGACTAATGCTAAACTGAATTGCTTGAAATAGAACTGTTTAATTATCTAACTGTTTCTAAATTAATGACAGATGTTTAATTGCTTTGTTTGAATCATTTAACTTTGTTGACCTATGTGAGTTAAATTGTTTGAAATAGAACAGTTTGATCATATAACTGTGTGTAGACAAATGACTGATATTTAATTGAATTGTTAGAGTTAAATAGTAATATTAAAAACATTTTACGGTGTACAAACAAATGATTGATAGTAAAAAGAATTATTCGTATTTGATAGAAATTAGTGAAGCCATTTACCTGCGTTAAAAAAAAATGAGCTCAAACTCGTTATCTACAAAATGTGTTTAGAAATTTAATCCATTTGTAAAAAAAAGATTTGCCATTAAATAACCTACAATTCTTGATATGCCATAAAACCAAACCAAACAAAACTAAACCTTGGTATGGCAACTGATTTGCAAGAAAGAAAACTCTAAATTCAAACCTGTTAAACTCTTCTTAAAATTGACCTTGTGTCGCATCTTGCTTGTGCGGAGGGGTATATATATATATATATATATATATATATATATATATATATATATATATATATATATATATATACGAGGTGCATACGATATGTTACAAGACTTTTTCGAATGGGCATTTAAATTTGTCGTAGACTCTTATAAATTCAGTATGTTATTGCTATACATCTTATGAGATGACTGACCAATTTTTATGATTTCAGGTTCAAATGAATTGCTACAGCAAGAATTGGAATACACCCTACTAAAACCTGATTGTCACTGCAGGTGAATTTCAAAAATGAAATCTGACACTTTAGAAGAACGATAAAATTCTGTTCTAAAGTTGGAAAAAATGCCACAGAAACGTATGGAATGCTTCAGACTACTTTTGGAGCATCTTGCATGAATCGAGCATGAGTTTTTGAGTGGCATAAGAGATTCAAGGAAGGCAGGGAGTCTGTGAGTGATGATGAGAGGTGTGGGAGGAGTAAGAAAGTCAATACACCAGAGTCGATTGGCGAAAGGGTTAGAGTTAGGGTTACTATGTTGAGGTTTTAAGGGAGTTCAGGAAGAGATTCCGTTGGAAGAGGCCAGTACTCTTCAAATCAGGTCAGAGGCATTTCCACCAGGACAATGCACCAGTCCACAACTCCATCCTTGTCACAGACTATTTGAGCAAGATGGGCATCAAGACAGTTCCTCGGCCTCCCTATAGTCCATACCTTGCTCCTGTAACTTTTTTTTTCCTAAGCTCAGATGCTGTCGTTATGAGACAATTGAGGAGATGAAACAGGCTGTGATGAAGGTCATTGACACACTCATACAAGAGGACTTCCATGGGGCCTTCCAGAAGTTGTTGGAATGGTACCAGTGCATTGCTTGCGGAGGAGATTACTTCGAAGTGGACTAGAGTTTCATGTGTGTACTGTCAATAAAAGTGCCCATACGAAATTGTCTGGAAACTTATCGCATGCACCTCGTATATATATATATGTATATATATATATATATATATACTTTTGTTAATTTACCACCGGGTGCTTTTTTCAGAATGACGATGTAAAACAAATTTTATCTTGTATGTTGTATGTACGTGTGATATTGGAGAAAGTAGTTCAAAGAGTCTTTCGAAGACAAACGTTCTAAGTAATTCTATATCATATTTGTGGCCTTTGTCTGTATTTATTCAAACCTTGTAAAAGAAAATATCTAGCGACACAGATAATTGGCATAAGGTTATTTAACAGGAATAAAAATTTTACAAAAAAGAATAACCATTGTCATACCAGATTATTCCAGCTTTTTTTATGGGTTATACTTACATTGGTATCAGTATTTTTCATGGGGATTTAGCAGTTCAGTCCTGCAGTTAATCAGGCACCAGTTAAATACCATTAGTCAACACAGGTTCGAATAACTCGTAAGGAGTGAAATAAGAATAAAATTAAGAATTCTGCGACTTCTCGAAATCAAGCTCTGCGACAGTCATCAAAGGAATAAACACATGGGAAGTCCTCTTTGTAAAATACTCACTTAACTTGAATAAAGGAGGAATTTAGACAAATGAACCAAAATACAAGAAAATTAATCCCAATGCACAAAGTAATAATTCTGTTTTGCATCCTCCGAGAGAGGACATAGACTATGTGTCAAGAAAAGAAGGACTTGACGACTGCAAAACAAAGAAGAAAGAAAGATTAATTATTGCACCCAATAACAGAATTAGCAATATAAAAACAGATTGAACAACAAAAACGAGGAAACCAAAATGGATGAAAAACAAATGCATGGAGATTTCATGCGACAAGATGTCGAGGTTGCAGTCGAGAATACACGGAAAGGAAAATCTAAAGAAAGAAACTGAATCACTACTAATAGCTGCACAAAATTAGGCCCAAAGAACCAATTATATTAAAGTGAAAATCAGTACGATACAATTGAACAACAAATGTATGTCGTGTAGAGAAAAAGAGGAAATTATTAATAATATAATAACTGAATAGAGTAACTTAGCACAACAGGAGTACAAGAGTGGGTAGGGAAGGTAATCCGATGGGAATTGTGCAAGAGATCAAATTTGATATTATTACCAAATGCTGTATGCACAAACCAGAATACATCCTAGAAAATGAGACGCAAAAAAGTTCTCTGCTATTTTGAGATACAAACGGATCACCTATTTCCGGCCAGAAGACCAGACCTGTTATCAATTAACAACAACAAAAACAACAAAGAATAAAAAGTAAAATTGCCGTTCCGATAGACAACAGAGTAAAAATAAAAGAAAGTGAAAATATAGACAAATATTTGAACCTTGTCAGAGAAATAAAAAAAACTGTGCAACATGAAGGTGACAATAATACTATTATTACTTGGTGTGTTTGTAACGGTCCACAAAAGATTGGAAAGGCGACTAGAAGAATTGGAAATTTGTGGATTTTTTTTTCTTTTTTTTTTTTTGGTGGGTGGGTGATGGCATATCAACCTTTGAAGGTTATTTAATGCCAAATTCATTTTTATACAAATAAACAATTCTATTTCAAATAATTCTGTTTTGCATAAGTACGTAGTGTAAATTTCAAAACAGTTCTATTTCAAGCAATCAAGTTTACCATAAGTACGCAGTTTAGTTCTAGTTGACCCATAGAGATGACCCTATCAGGTGCTACCACTCCGAGCGAGAGAAGACCTGGAAGCAATGGCAATAAGGGATACTCCGCATTCCCCAAAGCTCCGGCATTACTGGAACCTCACCATCAGATTGTTTAGTGTCATATACAGGACACTCATTGGAGGGGGTCTTACCTTTCTGCAGAGAAGCAGTCGGTGTATTCTACAGCCCCAGCCGACTGGGTAAGGAAATTAGTGGAGGAATCAAAACCATCCAGACTACACCATTGCTGTGTTCGGCCAGAATACCGAGACGAATTCTGAAGACCTGGGGAAATTTGCTGTCACTCGAACTTCAGTAAAATGTAACTTATCAATGCTTGAGCGCAAACCTCATGGGCTGTTACTTAATAATAATAATACTCATCACATAATACTGGTGCGAAAATCTCTCAAATGAGTGATCAAACAATAGTACAAAAGCAGTACAAAACTAGGCACGACTAGGTGTGACAGGTGATCTTTGGGAAATGAGCAAGAAATTAAAATTTGACCGTACTACCAAATTTTATAAGCACGTTAATACTAATTGTAGTTAGCGCACTAGGAACCGTTCCCAAAGGATTAGAAAGAAGACATAAGGAATTGGAATTCAGTGGAAGAATCGAAACCATCAAGGCCTCAGCATTGCTGAGATCGACCAGAATACTGAGAAGAGTCCTGGAGACCAGAGAGGATTTCCTTTCACTCAGACTCAAGTGAAAGATCACCATCTAAAAACTGGTGTAAAAAACTCGGAAGGAGTGAAATAATAATGATCGTCATGAAAAGTGGCAAACGACATATGACTGACGGAATGGAACTAGCAAATAACGACAGAATTAGGACGCTCGAAGAAAAGGAAGCCTAAAAATACTTGGGTATCTTGGAGGCTGACACCATCAAACAAGCAGAAATGAAAGACTTGATCCGAAAAGAATATCTCAGGAGAACACGAAAACTACACGAGACAAAACTCTCCAGCAGAAACCTCATCAAAGGAATAAATACTTGGGCTGTGCCACTAGTCAGATATTCGGGAGCCTTTCTCAAGTGTACCCGAGAGGAACTTAAACAAATGGACCAGAGGATAAGAAAATTAATGACCATGCATAAGGCATTACACCCCAGAGACGGCGTTGACTGACTATATGTATCTAGAAAAGAGGGAGGAAGAGGACTTGCCAGCATCGAAGACACCGTTGATGCATCCGTACAACGGCTCGAAGACTACATAGAAAAACACGAAGGAGGACTAATTACAACCATCAGAGTCGATACGGACAACAGGATAAACGAAGGAATGACAACAACTAGGAAACAAAAAGGGGAAGGAAAACAAATTTATGGGCGCTTTAAACGTCTAATAAACAACATCTCATACCAGAAAACCTGGACCTGGTTAAGAAAAGGAAACCTTAAGAGAGAAACGGAATCCCTCCTAATGGCAGCACAGGACAATGCCATAAGAACGAATCATATCAAAGCAAGAATAGATAAGATTCAACAAAACAGTAAATGTAGGCTATGCGGTGACCGAGACGAAACGATCAATCACATAATAAGCGAATGCGGCAAATTAGCACAGAAGGAGTACAAGGCGAGACACGACTGGGTCGGCAATGTGATCCACTGGGAAATGTGGAGGAAATTTCAATTCGACCATACAAACAAATGGTATATGCATAACCCAGCGCCTGTCCAAGAAAATGACTCGCATAAACTCCTATGGGACTTTAACATACAAACGGATCACCTAATCCCGGCCAGAAGACCAGACCTCATAATAATCAAGAAAAGAAAGAAATTCTGCAAAATTGTTGACTTTGCTGGACCACAGAATAAATCTGAAGGAAGGTGAAAAGAAGGATAAGTACCTCAACCTGGCTTGAGAATTGAAAAAACTGTAGAACATGAAAGTAACGATTGTGCCAATTGTGATTGGTGCGTTAGGCATAGTAACTAAAGGATTATTAAAGGGCCTAGAGGACTTGGAAGTTGGCGGACGGGTAGAGACTATCCAAACGACAGCATTCCTGAGGACGGCCAGAATACTTAGACGAGTCCTGGAGACTTGAGGAGACTTGCTGTTACTCAAACTCCAGTGAAAACACCATCAGCTAACACTGATGTGAAAAACTCTAGAGGGGTAATAATAATAATAATAATAATAATAATAATAATAATAATAAGAAGAAGAAGAACTGGCCAAAACCGTTTTAGTAGTCTGTGCTCTTTATCATAATTGAAACAACGGCAAAGAGGTATCTTATTGCCTCTACTATTTGAGGCAATGATGCCACTGAATAATATACTAAGAAATTGCAAAGAGGCAGGAAAAGATAGACCACCTTATGTGTATGGATGATATATAGATATTCGATAAAAAAGAAAAAAAGAATTAAAAGCTTTATACAAACTAAAAGAATCTACAGTCAGGATGTAGGAATAGAAATTAGTATCGGAAAATGTGTCATGGTTATTATGAAAAAGAAAAAGAGAAACAATGGATGAAATAGAATTGCACAATCAGGGAAGCTCTTTAAGAGAAATAAAGTTACAAATTCCTGGTAATATCAAAAGTGGATATTATTAATCAGAAGTGAAAGAAAAGAATGCAAGGAGTACTATTGTGGACAATTCGTGTAAATAAAGTAAAGTAAAGTCGGCTCCCTATTGTACCTATTGAAAAGAGAGCCTTCGCGTCACCATCGACTATGGTCACCAATTTCGTATATATATCATCATCATCATCATGTCGCGCCGCCTGCGCGGATATCCCTGACCGTCTCTCGCCATTTCTCCCTATCATTCATCGCCTCCGGCAGGTCTTCAGGGTTACATCCCGTGTCCTCACACAGCTGCTGTATGTAGGTTCGTGCTGGTCGTCCCACTCTTGCACATCCATGTGCGGGGGTCCACAGGAGTACATCGCTTATGAGCTCGTCCTTGCTTCTCCAGCAGTGTCCTGCATGTCTGGTTCGTCGAACTTGTATAGTTTTTGTGATGGGGGGCAAGTGTCCGTATAGTTGGAGTCTCGTGGGGTGTTGTCGCCAGGACTTGTTTAATACTGCTCTCAACATTCTTGTATAATTTCCGTCCAGCCTCCTTTCCAGCCGCTTCGTAAGCGTCCATGTGGTGCATCCATATAGCAGTATCGACACAACCGCTGCCTGGAAGAAACTGCGTTTCATTTTATCAGTTAGGTCCGACTTCCATATGATCGAGAGCCTATCGATAGCTGTCCATGCCTTCGTCAGTCGTGTGTCGATGTCTTTCTCGGTTGATGAGACGCTGCTTCCTAGGTAGGTGAATTTGTCGACTAGTTTCAGAGGGGCTCCGTCTAGTGTGGCAATGTTGCCCGTTTGGTTGCAACACATATATTCGGTTTTGTTTGCATTGACATGGAGGCCAATGCCAGCTGCGGCTCGTTCCAGACTATGCAGTAGTGTCTCTGCTTGATTAGGCGTATTCGCTAGTAACGCCAAGTCATCAGTGTAGTCGGCGTCCGTGATTGTTTTTGCGGGGTATCTTTTGCTTCTTCTCTTAGTCAGCTCGAAGCCATTTTCTCTGATTTTGTCGATCGAAGTCCTAAGCACATAGTCTAGACAGATGATAAAGAGGTACAGGGCTAGTGTGTCTCCTTGTAGTACTCCTGCAGCTATGTCGAAGTATTCCGTGTGGGCGTTGTGAGTGGTCGCCAGAGTCGGAGGAATTCTTATCTTCAGCATCTTTGAGGCAGCGTCAGATTGTCTGGAAGGTCTTCCTTTGTCTATTTTGGCGAGAAGACCACTCAAAGCGCTGGGCTCCTGTAAACCCACGACACCGGAAGTAGAGGGCGGCAAGAACCATTGATGTCGGTCAGTGAAATCAAAGACACGAAGCAGTGGAGTCTAGCACTCGGAACAGGGTAGGGTGTCGAGTGGTCAGAATGCATGGAGTCAGAATTGCTAGGTTGAGCAATGAGAAGAGATGACACAGAATTTTTGGTTGCTTTGCAGGATTTTCGCGATAGCCACATAAACACACTTGCCCAGTCGGCTGGGACGATAGAAAACACCGACAGCATCTCAGAAGAGGAGTAAGACTCCTCTAACGAATATCCTAATATGACACTAAAAAATCTAATGGTGAGGTTCCAGTAACGCTGGAGCTTTGGGGAATGCCGAGTACCTCTGGGGAATGCCATTGCTCCCAGGTCCACTCTGGCCTCGAAGTGGTAGCACCCAATAGGATCCTATCTATAGGTTCAATAGAACTAAACTGCGTACTTATGCTAAATTGAATAGAACTGTTTGACATTTAACAGCATGGACAAAATCTATATTATACTATACTGAATTCGATGAATTAGAATTGTTTGACTAAACTGAAAAGCTTGAAATAGAAATGTTTTTGACATTGAAACCAAACAACCAACCAACATAAACTAACACACACAGTACCTAAAAATGCAACAGACCTCATCTTACGTTTCGCGGTTCTAAATTCGTGTTTTGTCTTTTATTCATTCATTCCACTGTTGCTTTTTTTTTAAATTTTTATTTTGTTATTCAACTTGTGAAATGCCCACACAGCCGGGTGCAAAAAGAAATAACGAGGTCATCGCTAAACGGACGGATGATCAATGACCAACCAGTCCACCGCGAGGGTTATTTTATACTACCGAAGAACTAGTAAACTCCTGGAAAGCAAACATTGTTGTAGAAATCTCATCAAAAAGGATAGATACCTTGGCCGTATGTATTCCTTGTAAGATATTCGGGACTCTTCTTAAAAAGGAGAAGGTTGGAAGTCAAACATAAGGACTAAATGACAAGGAAATTGTTACTCAAAGCTTTACACTCGAGGGATGACATAGACTTTATATTTTGAAACAAAATGAGAAAGAGTAATGGTCAGCATTGAGAATTGTCCAGATGATACAATTCAGATTGTCAGAGAATATACAAAAACGAGTCTACAGAGATTAATCGCTGCAGCCGGTAACGGTAATATTAACAGAAATAACTTAAAGACAAACATAAAAACATCCACCAAAAAATTTAGAAAGCAAAAATGGGAAGAAAAACAACTGCATGGATACTTCAAGCGACAAACTAAAGAAATTGCGCAGGTTGGTATGGATTTAGCTAAGAAGGGAAAACCTAACGAATGAACTGAATGTCTTTTAATAGCAGTACAAAATGCATCAGATTGGTTCTTTTAAAAAATAGAATAATAGAAAAATTTCATCCCCTTCACATAATAGCTTTTCTGCCGTTTGAGAAAATACCTATTTGCATGGCAAAGATGTTGGACACATGAAAGTTCAGTTTTTAAAAATCAGTATCCTATTAGAATATTGGGACTTTATATATAGTAATTTACTAAGATTTTTTGCTTAGATGTGGCACAAGGCCGCATGAATGGGGCACCCAATGAGACTCGAACTCACTTGTGTAGGTTTGCTTGTCAAGCTTGCTAACCATTACACCACCTGAAGTGCCCTTGGGACCTTTTATATAAGCATAATGGTTAGCAAGCTAAGCTATTTTGCTGCATTAATATTGTTATCTTGTACCATACTTAGCAAAACTTAGTAAATACCTAGGATATCTAACCATATCACAATGGTTAGCAAACCAGCCTGGCTAGTGCAGACAGTTCAAACCTGATCTCTCTATTATCGTGGCATTATGCCAGACTAAAGCAAGCTGAATAGATAACATTGCCTTGATGACAGATTCTGTAAGCATCAACTGAAAGCATTTGCCACAAAACAAATTGGGATATAAGAAAGAAAGCCCAAGATCCTTGTAGGTAGAGAATTAGTGATCATGATTCCCAAATAAAAACTGCTCAGTCTATTAAAATATATAGAATTGGTTCTTTTTTTGAAAAGAAGACGATAAAGACGTGATTAAATACCATGTTCTATATTTGTACCAAACTCTGATACAACAGGATTTAAATGAGAAATATAATGATCATTACACATAAGATGACCTGAACATGGCCAAGAAGATAAAGTCTCAAGAGAGAAACTGAATATATTTGAATAGCAGCACAAAATAATACCATGAGAATCAATTATGTCAAAGCAAAAATTAATAATATACAGAATAGTAAGTGTAGTTTATATGGTGACAGTGAGGAAACACTTAATCACATAATGAGAAAATGTAGCAACCTGGTTCAAAAGGAATATTTCAGGTCAGTATTAAATGCTGTATCAAAACAACAAAGACGAGGATATTAGTTCAAATAATTCATGGAATCATGAGTGCATCATCTAAAACTTCAGTCACTCTGAATATTTAGAATATGCTGACTGTATCCCGTACAGAGACGTAAGATACTCCTAAAAATTGGTGTTTTGAGTATGACACTAAACTATATCTGATGGTGAGGCTCCAGTTCTGATAATTCGGGGAGTACCTCTTCATTGTATAGGATTGGTCCTTTTTGATAAAGAAATAGCCAAATACCATGTTTAATACTGTGCGAGGGTACACAGTCCCAAACTCTGATACAACAGGATTTAAATGAGAAATATAATTATCATTGCACATAAATGACTTGGACATGACTAATAAGATGAAATCTCATGAGAGAAACTGAATATATTTGAATAGCAGCACAAAATAACGCCAGGAAAACAAATTATTTTGGTTGGTTGGTTGGTTGTTGTTGTTTTTTTTTGGCATATCAACCTTTGTAGGTTATTTAACGCCAACTTCATTTTTATGCAGATAATCACTTCTATTTCATACAATTCGGTTTAGCATGAATACATAGTTTAATTGTCAAAAATATTTCTATTTCAAGCTATTCAGTCTATTCACACAGTTCTAATTCAAACTATTCAGTTTAGTATAAGTATACATTTTCTTACTCACAGTTAAATGTCAAAACAGTTCTATATTAAACAATTCAGTTTATCGTAAGTACAATCCCATTTAAAACATATGCTAATAAGTACACAGTTTAGTTCTGTTTAACCCATAGATAGGGCCCTATCAAGTGCTACCACTGTGAACCTGAGTGGACCTGGGAGCAATGGCAATGAAGGGGGGCTCCACATTCCCCAAAGTTCCAGCATTACTGGAACCTCACCAACAGATTGTTTAGTATCATATCCAGGACACTCGTTGGGAGGGTCTTACCCCTCTACAGAGGTGCAGTTGGTACATTCTACAGCCCAGCCGACAGGGCAATTTGAATAGCAGCCCAAAATAATGCCAGGAGAACAAATTTTAACAAGTGTAGGTTATGTGGTGACAGGTATGAAATGCTTAATCACATAATTAGAAAATGCAACAAACTTGCACAAATGAAATACAAGAGTAGGCACGACTGGGTGAGAAAGGTGATCTTCTGTGAATTGTGCAAGAGATTAAGATTTGATCATTGGACCAAATGATATTTGCACGATCCAGAACTCGTCCCAGAGAATGAAACGCAGAACTATTCTCTTCGATTTTGAGATTAAACCGTATAACCCAATATCAGTCAGGAGGCCAGAACTCATGTCGATTAAAAAACGCCTTCAAGTGGATTTCGTCATTGCAACAGACCACAGAGTGAAAAAAAAAGAAAACAAAAAGATTAAAGAATACATAAATACCTCACCTCACCGTTGATAATTCGTTTCAAGAAAAGCGACTCAAGTCGGAAAATGACGTAAGTCGAATTTACTTGATTCCATATCTACTTGTCTCTAGGTTAAACCTCAAATATTCATTCCCAGTTCAGTATTTTATTTATAAATGCATTTTTAATAATATATGGTCAATAAGAACCTATTGTAATTTTACACGCAAATACATTTTAGTTTTTAATATAGTACTGAAAAAAGTAATCTAAATTTACAAATATATGTACGTACATACTTATAAATGTAGATGTTTACAATTAGGCGATCTTTACAGTACATCGCAGACTTTCTTATTTGTGAATGTGGTTTTGTTGTATGGGCTGATACAACTATACGTATACATATCCACGAGGAAACATAATCAACAATAATGACGAACGAACACATTTCTTTAGAAAAATATCTCTCACACTTTATTCGAAAGGGTTACGAAACGGTTGTGAAAGGGTTGTGTGTGAGAGGTGAGTTGGAGACTGAACAGACTGCAGCATATTGAACCTAAGTTCCTCTGTCTTTAGCAGCACTTCTTTCTCATTCTGCTGGGCTGCTAAACCGGCGGTCCTGAGGGCCCAATACCTCTGCTGGGAGCTGGTTCTCACTGCGTTGAACTGCAACTCGAACTCCAACTAACTGACACCTACTAACTCGAAGTGTCTATGGCACTGGGTTATATAATTGTTTGACACCCACCTGCTTCCTGTGGGCGTCGCAATTGCACCGAATTCAACCCATCCACGGTCAAGGTTATATCTTGATATCTTCGACTGAATGCACCTGTTTCTTGATTGACGGCTGGGTTGAAGGTCAATATGTTACAGTTTGCTCTAAGACAGTATTGAATAAAATGATTTTGTAAGGTTAAATGACAAATAAAGCTATCAAAATTATTTTGCGATAGTCGAAAATATACAAATTTTGGGTTAAATTTTCTAATATTTACATTCAATTTGTTTATTGACATTTATTGCACAGTAATATGATTTTATGTGCTTTTAATGCTTTTCTAGTAATATTACGACTTTAACATTTGTGGCGAACGGACATAAAGTCGAATAAAAGGACTTGAACTTGATTTTTATTTTTCCGTATATTTTTTGACAAAGGACGAATAATCGAGAACGAAATGACGTAACCCGAT
Organism: Sepioteuthis lessoniana; assembly: GCA_963585895.1. Lineage (NCBI taxonomy): Eukaryota > Metazoa > Mollusca > Cephalopoda > Myopsida > Loliginidae > Sepioteuthis > Sepioteuthis lessoniana. The sequence goes on along the minus strand of CAUZXS010004370.1, from coordinate 14,060 downwards.
GGATACCAGTAGTGAGAACTTGCTTGAGAATTTTAAAAAATATATGCGCACGGGGGTAACAGTTATACCAATTGTACTTAGTGCACTTGAAAGAGTTCCTAAAAACTTAGAAAAAGACTTGAGGAATTGGAAATCTGAGGAAGAATCGAGACCATACAGACTACTGCTTTGTTAAGATCGGCTACAACACTGACAAGAATCCTGGAGACCTGAGGAGACTTGCTGTCACTCAGAATTCAGTGGTAGACTACCCGCTTCAACTGGCGTGAAAAACTCACAAGAAAAAATTATTATTATTATTATTATTATTAATAATAATTTGGCATAGAAAAATATGCCATGCTAATAATGAAAAGCAGAAAACAACAAATAACGGAAGAAATAGAATTACCAAATCAAGTAAAGATCAGAACGTTCAGAGAAAAGGAAACTCACAAATACTTGGAAATATTGGAGGCTGACACCATCAAACATGAGGAGATGAAAGAGAAAAAGAATACCTCTAGGAGAACGAGGAAACTACTCGAAACTAAACTACATAGCAGAAATCTCATCAAAGGGACAGATACCTGGGCTGTCTCCTCTTGTGAAATACTTGGGATCATTCTTAAAGTAGACGAGAGAAAAACTTCAACAAATTGACCAGAGAACAAGAAAACTCACGACAATGCACAAGGCTATACTTCCCAGAAATGGCGTGGATAGACTGTATGTATCAAGAAAAGAAGGAGGAAGGGGTTTCACCGGCATTGAAGATAGCATCGATACTTCGACTTCATAAAAAAAGCGCGGAGGAAGACTGATTACCAATACAGACAAAAAACATCAGCCGAGCAAAAATAACCGTAAAACAAAAATGGGAAGAAAATCAACTGTATGGATATTTCAAGCAACAAACAAGCAAAATCTTATACAGTAAAGGGACAGAAATTTAATGTCTTCTGGTAGCAGCTCAAAACAACGCCATAAGGACTAATTATGTCCAAGCAAGAAAAGACAAGACGCGTAGATGTAGATTACGTAGTGACAGAAACGAAACGATCAATCACCTAATAAGCGAATGCAGTAAATTAGTGGAAAGATAGTGTAAGAAACGACAGGGTGGAAAAAGTGATTTACTGGGAATTATGCAAGAGGTTTAAAATTGACTATACGGACCAATGGTATATGCACGACCCAGAATCTGTCTAGAAAATGAGTTGCACAAAATTCTTTGGGGTTTCGAGAAACAATCGTATCATCTAATCTCGGCCAGATGAACAGTCATAGTAAAAGTCAACAAGAAAAAGAGAACCTACTGAATAGTGGACTATGCCGTTCTGGATGACCAACGGGTAAAACTGAAGGAAAGTGAAAAGAGGGATGAGTACTTAAACCTTGCTTGAGAATTGAAAAACCTATGGAACATGAAAGTGACGGTGATATCTATTGTAATTGGCGCGTTCAGTGCAGTTACCAAAGGATTGGTACAAGGACTGGAGGACTTGGAAATAAGAGGACGAGAGAAGACCATCCAAACATAAACATTACCTTGGAGACTTGAGGAGACATGAAGTTATTCAGATTCCTGTTGAAAACCATCAGCTACATTTGGTGTGAAAAAAACTCTCATATGAATAAGATAATCCTGATTTTTTCAATGGATATGTTGTTCGAGTAAATACTAAGGTCTATTACCCAGTCCACTGGGGCCATAGAATACATCGTCTGCACCTCTGCAGAGCGGTAAGACCCCACCTCGAACGAGTGTCCTGATTATGATCCTAAACAATCTAATAGTGAGGTTCCAGTGATGCTGGAACTTTCGGGAATGCGGAGTACCTTTCATTGCCATCACTCCAAGCTCCACTCTGTCCTGAAGTGGTAGCATCTGACAAGGTCATATCTATGGGTTAAACAGAACTAAACTGCGTAATTATACTAAACTGATTTGTTTCAATTAGAACTGCTTGACTAAACTGAATAGCTTGAAATAGAAATGTTTTGACAATAAAACTGTGTACTTACATTTAAACTGCGTACTTATGCTAAACTGAATTGTTTGAAATGGAACTGTTTTTGACATTGAAACTGTACTTACACTAAACTGAATTGTTTAATATAGAAGTGTTTTGACATTTCACTGCATTTAAATAAAAACTAAAATCATACTAAATTGAATTGTTTTAATTAGAACTGTTTGAATAAACTGAAAAGCTTGAAATAGAAATGTTTTAACAATTAAACTGTGTACTCATGCTAAACTGAATTGTATGGCATAGAATTGATTATTTGTATAAAATGGATTTGGCATTAAATAACCAACAAATGTTGACATGCCATAAAACTCAAACAACCAACCAACTTACTAATGTCGAATGTGACAAGCCGAAACTCTTTAGCAGAAAGAATAGTCAATATTAGTATACCCAATTCTCATTTTTCTAAAAAGTAACTGTGACGTCACTAGAATAAAGGAAACGCAGAATTTAAGTTTCATGAGATTCATTTATGGTTTTAAGGGTCACTTTTCTTGAAATAGATATTTGACCAGGACATTATCGGTCATATTATGCACAGCATAGAGAGAGAGAGAGCAAGAGAGAGAGAGAGAGAGAGAGAGAGAGAGAGAGAGAATTTGTGTAGGAAGAGTATGTGTTCTGCTTGTAAGGTGCCAGGTTTGTCAAATAGAAATACCGTACGCTCTTTTTAAATAGCGATTGACTTTATCTCAAATGTCACTCCCTATTCTAATAGAACGTCCAGTATTTCTATTTGGCAAACCTAGTACCTTACAAGCAGGACACGCACTCTCTCTATTTCTCTCTCTCTCTCTCTCTCTCTCTCTCTCTCTCTCTCTCTCTCTCTCCACACACACACACACAACATATATATATATATATACATATATATATATACTAATTAGAAATCAGAATAAAAATTTATTCAGAATTTCAAGTAACAGAAATTGAGACTTAGTTTTCCCAATAGGATTATTAGCATAATCTTAAAATGTAATTTCTTAAAGGATAATTGGAAAGTAGAATAAAGAAAAATATTTACAGATACTTAAGCTGATGAAATGATGCGACGAAAAGTTCAATAATGTATATTATTTCAGATTAGTTCTACTAGATTTAATTGCGTGCCAAAATGACAATGATACCTTATATCAAGTCAAACTATCGATATAATAGCATACATTAGTCAAAAGAGACAAAAATAGAAGGAAAAAAAACGACTGGAAGTAAATGATAATTCTGGGTGTTAGCCCAGTCGGTCGGTGTTGTAGAATACACGGCCTGCATTTATATAGAAGGTTAAGACGAGTGCCGTTTTTATGACACTAAAACATCTAAGCCAAGTCATATAGGGCTGTAGAATCTATCGATTGCCTCAATGTAGAGGGTTAAGAAGAGTGCCCTTTTTATGACACTAAAACATCTCAGCCCAGTCAACTGGGGCTGTAGAATACATTGACTGCATCTATGTAGATGGTTATGAAGAGTGCCCTTTATATGACATTAAAACATCTAAGCCCAGTCATCTAGGGCTGTAGAATACATTGACTGCATCTATATACATGTTTTAGAAGAGTGCTCTTTATATGACGCTAAAACATCTAAGTCGAATCATATAGGGCTGTAGAATACATAGACTGCATCTATGTAGATGTTTAAGAAGAGTACCCTTTATATGACACTAAAATATCTCAGCCCAGTCATCTAGAGCTGTAGAATACATGGAAAGATTAGAGTAATTAGCAACATTTATTTTCCAAGAAAGAAGAATGAGAAGTGATTTAATTGAATATTTCAAAATAATTTATGGAATTTTAAAATTATGTTTTTTTTCCTCGAACTGAAACTGTACTGTCAAGACAATTTTCAAAACTTAATCTATTAACCAATTGGATATTTTTTTTTATAGAGCAAAATATTTTCGAAGGAAATTGTTAGATGTGATCAGAAACAGCAACTGCGTAAAAATTGTTTAAATTTGATTGGATAGTTTATCAAAAATAGCAAGAAAAAGAAAAAAGAATTTATGAGAGCATTTTGGGAACTATTAGATGAATTACATTAACAGAATTTGATCTCTATATAAATATTGTATTAATATTAATATTGTATATACTTTGTGCAAAGCTTCATTTTTTAAGGGTCGGTGAGAGAAGAGGAAATGCCCAAGGAAGCATAAAAATAGATATATCTCCTATAAAAACAAATACATGATTTCCTCTTCGATTTCTTTTGGTATATTTCCCGGGAAATTTATTGATAAAATAAGAAGCTTTAGTTAGTTGCTTGGGTTTTATGGCAAATGAACCTTTGTAGGTTATTTAATGCCGATTCCGTTTTTATACAAATAATCAGTTATATTTCAAATAATTCAGTTTCGCATAAATACGCAGTTTAATTGTTAAAAACGGTTCTATTTCAAATTATTCAGTTTAGTCAAACAATTCTAATTAAAACAATTCAGTTTAGTATAATAATAGTTTTTGTTTACACACAGTTAAATGTCAAAACAGTTCAGTTGAGCATAAGTACAGTTTCAATGTCAAAAAGAGTTGTATAGCCGTAATACAAATATAAGCAGAGACATATTCAAACATAATATACGAACTTCAATGAACGAACGAATACACTTCTTTATAAAAATATATCTCTCACACTTTATACTCGAAAAGGTGATGTTTGTTGAGTGTGAGAGGTGTGTTGGAGACGGGGACAGACTGCTATATTGACCCAAGTTCTTCTCGTGACCATAGCAGCACCTCTTCCTCATCTTGGCTTGGTTGCTCAACCGTGGGTCACTGAGGACCGCAAAGCCCTCTGTCTGAAGCTGGTTCTCACTTCGGCATCCTATCTCCAACTGACTCAAACCGTCCGGGCACCTGGTTATATTATTGTCTAACACCTACCAGCATTCGACTGGGCAAATAAGAAGTTTTGGAGATTGAGAAATAATAATAAAGGAAAAAAGGAAAAGGTAACAACAATCGAACAAAATAAAATGAAATAAAATAACAAAATGATAAAAATAATATATATATATATATATATATATATATATATATATATATATATATATATATATATAGGAAAGAAATGATTATCTCTCGTAATTCCTTTGATAGGAAAAACAATCTCAACATGCTCGGGAAAATAAAAGGCATCCTGGTTCGAAAAACAAGACAAAAGAAAAGAAAAGAAAAGAAAAGACGGTTTTAAGGGTGAAATCAACTATTTCCTGACAAAGACCCCCCCATCAAAACTAAGTTGCAACATTTATAATAAACTTTAGTCTCATCAGGCTTGCTTGTTTTTGTTTCTTGGTTACTCCTTCCTTCTTTCCGTTTCAACTAACCCATCCAGTCAAAAAAAAAAAAAATTGAATTGAGAGTTTTTTAAAGAAGAAATAGTATCAGCCCAATGAAAAAGTGAAAGTGAGTGTTGTTCAGAAAAGACCAATGTGCTTCTTTGAGAATATCACCATCGCGTCTTTTTGTATTTAATCAGACATTCGATAAACACCAGACGAATACTTATGATTTCTCAATTATTTTAGTTGCAATGATAAATTAATACTTAGACAATTGCAGAATTAGATTATTGGAAAGGTGTTTGTAATTAACACTTACACTACGCGGAAACATTACAATTAAGTCGTTTACGTTACCCAGATGAAAATTACGTAAATGCTGACGTTATTAACTGCAGAGTTTCCTCGTAAAAATGGCAAATATCTTGAAAGAAAATTAAGCAAAAACGGAATATAGATTTATTTCAAGGCTGAATGTCTAACTGATGTTGACAACCGAAAGTTATTATAATTTTTGTTTAGTTGGCTGATTGCTTCTGATTTATGGCATATCAACTCTTGTAGATTATATAATGCCAAATCTTGTTCATACGTATATATTAGATCTATAAGATTTTCAAGAAAATAGTTTGTAGGCAACATTACTTTGAAATCAGCCAAAGTTCATTTGTTTACTTACAGTAAAATGGTTTCAAGTATTATTATTTAACACTAATTATTCCATTCAATATTTTTCATTCATCTGCACACAGTTAAATGGTTTCAAGTATAGTGAACGATTAAATAGTTTTATTTGACCAATGGGTCGGATTCTAAAAGATACTACCACTCCAGATCTGAGTGAACTTGGGAGTAATGGCAATGAAGGTGTACTCTAGTATCCCCAAAGATCCAGGACAATAGCCTCATCATCAAATGGTTTAAAGTCATATCCAAGACACTCGTTGAGTCGGGTGTCTTAACTCTGTGTAGATTTGCAGTCGGCATATTCTACCACACCAGAAAACTGGGCTGTGGTTTGGTTGCGTTTTATGGCATATCAATCCTGGGGAATCATGTAATACTAAATCCCATTCATATATATATATATATATATATATATATATATATATATATATATATATATATACGAGGATCATTAAATAAGTTTCCAGACTTTTTTCGGATGGGCACTTTTATTGATAGTACACACATGAAACTTGTCCCCTTCGAAATGATCTCCTTCGGCTGCATTCCGATTTTTGTACTTTTCGGCTGCAATCCATTTGTAGCTTTCCAACAACTTCTAGGGGGCCCCATGGAAGTCCTCTTGTTTGAGCATTTCAATGACCTTCGTCATTGTCTTTCATCTTCTCAATTGTCTCATAACGACAGCCTCTGAGCTTAGCGAATAAGCAAAAGTCACAGGGAGCAAGGTCTGGACTATAGGGACGGTGAGGGGAACTGTCTTGATGCCCATCTTGCTCAAATAGTCTGTGACAAGGATAGAATCGTGGACTGGTGCATTGTTCTGGTGGAAATGCCACTGACTCGATTTGAAGAGTGCTAGCTTCCTCCGACTGAATCTCTTCCTGAACTCCCTTAAAACCACAACATAGTAACCCTAACCCTAACCTTTGGCCAATCAACTCTGGTGTATTGAGTTCCTTACTCCTCCCACACCTTTCATTATCCCTCACAGACTCCCTTCCTTGAATCTCTTATACCACTCAAAAACTGATGCTCGATTAATGCAAGATGGTCCAAAAGCAGTCTCAAACATTCCATACGTTTCTGAGGCATTTTTTTCAAGTTTAAAACAGAATTTTATTGCATATCGTTTTTCTGAACTGTCGTCACGTCCAGATTGCTTTTTTGAAATTCACCAGCTGTGACAATCAGGCTTTAGCAGGGTGTATTCCAATTGCTGCTGTAGCAGTTCATTTGAACCTGGAATCCTAAAAATTGGTCAGTCATCTCATAAGATGTATAGCAATAACATATTGAATTTTCAAGAGTTACGCCCATTCTAAATGCCTGTACAAAAAAGTTTATTGAAACACCACGCATATATATATATATATATATATATATATATATATATATATATATAGCATTATTTTGTAAACAAATAGTTTGAATGTATCATTATTTTGAAAGGAAGTAGATTTCCTTTGTTTGCACACAGTGTTTCAAGTAAAATTAATGGTTGAATAGTTCTTTTTACCCTTAGATAGGACCCAAACTAGTCCTACTATTTGGGATCAGAGTGGACCTGGACTCCACACTAGACGGAACTCTTCTGAAACTAGTAGACAAGTTCACCTACCTAGGAAGCAGCGTCTCATCAACCGACAAAGACATCGACACGCGGCTAAGGAAGATCATATTGAAATCAGACCTGACCGATAAAATGAAGAGCAGTGTCTTCCAGGCAGCGGTCGTATCGATACTGCTGTATGGATGCATTATTTGGACGCAAACTAAACGGCTGGAAAAGAAGCTAGACGGCAATTACACAAGAATGCTGCGAGCAATATTGAACAAGTCTTGGTGGCAACACCCCACAAGGCACCAACTATACGGCCACCTGACTCCCATCACGAAAACTATCCAAGTTAGACGAATCAGATAAGCAGGACACTATCGGAGAAGCAGGGACGAGCTCATAAGTGATGTACTCCTATGGACCCCCACATATGGCCGGGCAAAAGCAGGATGACCAGCTCGAACGTACATACAGCAGCTATGTGAGGATACGGGATGTAGCCCTGAAGACCTGCCAGAGGCGATGAACGATAGTGGCGAGAGAGGGTCAGGGATATCCGTTCTGGCGGCACGACATGATGATGATGATGATGATGACCCACACGCAAATACTGAAGCCTCACCATCAAATACCGTTTCAGAAACTCATTGAGTTTCTTTATAATCTCCAACAGTCTTTCTTATTGTTTCATTATTTGAGTGAAGCAATGGTAATGCTTAGGTTAAGATTGTTTTAGATGAAGAAATAAATAAAAAATATGACCCGGTCAACAGAAGGAAAGTTTCATGTGAGTCAACCAAGAAATAGACAGATAAATAAAAGAAAATCAGTGTTGTATAGCCACATACAACTTCACGTATAGATATACCCGCGTACATTTACAAATATACACTTACGTGCGGGAACATAATCAACTGTAATGACGACCTCAACAACAAACGAATACACTTCTTTATATAAATCTCTCACACTTAATTTTCAAATGGATGATGTTTGTTGTGTGCAAGGAATGTGTGGAGACAAGGACGTGGTGTAATGGCTATCGTCGCAGGAATTCGACACGGCGACATGAGTTCAAATCCTAGACGTGACTGATTGCATTTCACATAGCACTAATACTCTTGGGAAAGGTATGAATCCAATTATTCTCCCTCCAGCTATGGATAAACAGTAGGGCAGACTAGGTTCTTCAGCCTTGGTGAGGCAACTAGTCTAGGAGAAGGAAAACTCTGAATTCAAACCTCTTAAAAACTCCGTTTATAAAATTCACCTTGTGTCATATCCTGCCCGAGCGGAGGGGTTCGGTAAATACTATATTGACCCAAGTTCTTCCTCGCCCATAGATGCACTTCTTTCAGATCTTGGCTTGGGTTGCGCAACCGGGGGTCACTAAGGGCCCAAAGCCCTCAGTCTGCAAGCTGGCATCCTGTCTCCAGCTGCCTCAAACCATCCGGGCACCTGGTATTATTATTTTCTAACGTTCACCTGCTTCCGCTGTTCTTCCGCTTATTTACACAGGTGCCTCTCTTGATTGACGGCTCGGTCAAGGGTCAATACATAACATAAGCAGTCGTCCCACACATAGATAAAGTAAAAGCCTAAAAATTCAGAGAACTGAGGACCATCAATCAAAGGAATCCCTCTGAAGTTACGCAGATGATGTGGTTAAAATAAGTATGATGCTTTTTAAGGACAGCTTGTCAGCATCTGTCAAAAGGATGCTTTGAAGTTCTCACAAATTGTCTGAGTAAATTAAGTTGCAGGATTTTTATAAGAGAATCTACCGAATCAAAAGTGTTATATAAATATCAAAGAAAATAATTACGGGTATATATATATATATATATATATATATATATTTCTTGTCCTATAGTCATCCATGATTGACTGAGGATAAATAATAAGGATATCTGTAAACTGATTTGCATTTGTGTCGGTTTAATGCCACCAGCAAGATAACTTTCATCAAGAAAGTTTCCGGAAAACAAGGAATGAATGAGAATTTGTCTACCCTTCGCAGAAAGGACTGTTGGATGCAACAGGAACGAATTGACCTCTGACAACACAGAACTGATCGGAGAGATTAGCTTCGTATAGAAGAACCTTGTAACAATTAACCCTTACCGACACAACAGTCTGGTCCTGACCACGCAACACACATTCCATTCGCCTTACGACATGTTGCCATTTATTCTCGCGGCCACGCAAGCACATTTGTTGTTTTGACTTCATGTAGCCACGTAACATTGTTCTTTATTTTGGTCGCTTATAGATGCACTACATGGACTTTAAAAAAACGTATGGAGAAAAAGCTTGACGGCAATTACACAAGGATGCTGTGAGTTACATTGAACAAGTCCTGGAGGCAACAATCCACAAAACAGCAGCTGCTTGGCCACTTACCACCCATCACGAAAACTACCAAAACTAAACGAACCAAACATGCGGGAGACTACTGGAGAAATAAGGACGAACTTTTTAGTGATATACTCCTGTGGACCCCATCACATGGGCGAGCAAAGGCAGGACGACTAGCTAGAACCTATATACAACTCTGTGTCGATACAGGTTATAGCTTGGAAGACCTCATGGGAACAATGGACGATAGAGACGGGTGGCGAAAGATGGTCAGGGATATCCGTGCTGGCAGAAGGACATGGTGATGATGATGATGCTTGTTACATCGCTAACTCAACGAGTGTTTTATTTCGCCATCTGTTGTATTAGCAAACAGAATTGATCTAAAATCCGGACACATTCTCATGTGTTAAACAGCCACATACATACACATGACTCACACACACACACACACACACACACACACGCATACACACATACACACACACACACACACACACACACACACACATAATACACAGAAACCCACACGGAGACAAAGTAAATTGGCTTTTAATTTATTTTAGAACATTTATGACCAAGCAATTTCCTATAAGTAACAATAGAAAATTTACGTTAATTTGGTATAAAAATAACTTTAGACTAAGATAAAGATTTGAATTTGCATTTTATTTTCAAGGGAGTTTTCTTTCTTTCTTTCTTTCTTTCTTTCTTTCTTTCTTTTAACAGCATGACAACTCGTTTGGGGTTATTGTATGTCTAGGGAAATGAATTCATTGTACGTTCATATTAAATTTTTTGTGTTTTTTGACTGAATAGTTTTTTTTTTCTCAAGGTCTAATCGACTTCAAATAATTCTTAAACAGCTTTTTTAATCCATTGATGGGATCTTAGCAGGTATTACTACTCCAGACCTGAGAGCTTTACATTTCAAGAAAGAACTGCACTTCCAGAATTTTCATATATTTTCAAATGGGTTTTAAGAAATTTATTTTCGTTTATTCGAGCATGCTTTTATTGTAAGGCATCAAAATTATCTAATTTTTGTCACTTATTCAACGGCATCTTGCACCTGGAAAAAATGGAGTTATGGTCAACTTTTTGAAATAAATAATCCTTGCCGTGATAATGTTGGAAAATTCGTAAAAGGTTTCGACAGTTTTCAAAACATCGTTGTAAATTGGTCCCATTATTCTTGGTTTCCCTTACTGCAGGAAACCCTTGAGATAAACGATTCACACGGTGTTTTTTTTTGTTTATTGATTATGGTCCCATATCCTAAGAGTGATGATGCTGGTAATTCTAATGTATCAAGCAAAAACCTTCTCACTCACGGCTTTTACAATCAGGGTATTTTTTTTTTAATTGATTTTTGTTCTTCATTTTTGTCGTGTCTAATTTATCTATTGTTAGGAAAGGTCATGAAAAAAAAAAAAAAAACCTCCCGAAATCAAAAAGAACCCATATATATATAAAGTTTAGTACTATCAACTGTTTTAGACATCAGTTGGAGGTCATATGAATATGTCCCCCTGCAGGTAAGGCCGAAGTGTAATTTACGCTAATGGCATTGGAGAAGGTATGAACTCTTCTCTAAATACAGTAGACGTGGCTCTTTAGTTTTAATACAGCAACCAGTCTCGGAGAAGGAAAAAGTCTAAATACAAAACCCGAAGAATGTGTGGCGCATTGTTACGCTGTTCTGAAGTTCACATTTATCATTATGATGTATGCGTTTGAAAAAGAAAAAGAAAAGCAAATAAATATATATATATATAAATATACACATGTCACAATAAACGCTAAATATAAATGCACACAAACACACGCACACACATGCACACACACATATATATATATGTGTGTGTGTGTGCGTGTGTGTGTTTATATATAGCATTAATTGTGACGTACACATAGATATGCCCAGTCGTCTGGGGCTGTAGAATACACCGACTGCTTCTCTGCAGAGGGGTAAGACCACTCCCAACTAGTGTCCTGATATATGACACTAAACAATCTGATGTTGAGTTTACAGTCATGCTGGAGTTTTGAGGAATGTGGAATATCCCTTCATTGCCATCGCTCCCTGGTTCACTCTAGCCCGGAGTGGTGGCACCTGATAAGGGTCCTATTTATGGGTTAAATTGAACATACTGTGTTTTTTTTTAAAGTTTAGTGTTTTTTGCATTTAAACTGCGTATTTATGCTCAACTGAATTGTTTAAAATAGAACTGTTGCTAAATTGAATTATCTGAAATAAAACTGTTTTGACAATAAATCTGTGTATTGCCCAGTCGGCTAGAGCTGTAGAATACATCGATTGCACCTCTGCAGAAGGGTAAGACCCCACTCAATAAATATCCTGAATATGACACTAAACAATCTGATAGTGAGGTTCCAGTAATGCTAGAGATTTGGAGAATGCGGAGCACCCTTCATTGCCATTGCCCCCAGGTCCACTCTGGCCCGGAATTGTAGCACTTGATTTGACCCTATCTTTAGGTTAAAGAGAACTAACTGTGTACTTATGCTAATCTGAATTGTTTGAATTAGAACCGTTCGACTAAACTGAATAGATTGAAATAGAAATGTTTTTGACAATTAAACTGTACTTACATTTAAACTGCGTACTTATGCTAAACTGATTTGTTTGAAATGGAACTGTTTTTGACATTTAAACTGTACTTAAGTGAATTGTTTAAAATAGAACTGTTTGGACATTTTACTATGAGTAAACAAAATTTGTACTTACACTAAACTGTCTTAGCTGAATCAGTACTCTTTGACTAAACTAAATCGCTTGAAATAGAAATGTTTTTGATATATAAACTGTGTACTCATGCAAAACTGAATTGTTAGAAGAAGAACTGATTATTTGTATAAAAATAAATAACCTACAAAGGTTGATATGCCATATGGAGGTGCCCGTGGTGTAATGGTTATCGTCGTAGGAAATGGACCGGCGTTACGTGTTCAAAGTTTGCATTTCACATAGCACTAATATCCTTGGGAAATGTATGAATTCAATTATTCTCCTTCCGACTAGGGGTAAATAGTAGGGCAGTATGATAATGATTTATTACAGAGACAAGTATCATGACGGACATTTGGAACACGTCCAGTAAAAATGCATTCTTTGAGCAAGTGACACCAAATCAATCCTTTTTTTTATTGTTAATATATAAGCTTCCAGGACATGCAATCTTTTTTGAGTTCTTGTCTCAGTAATAAATCTTTATCATATTAATGAGTTGCATCTATTTTGAGTCATTTTGATTGATTTTATCTCCATATAAATAGTGACTCAAAATATTTTTTCAGTTTTGTACAAAGCAGAGTGATCGAGGACTAATAATTGTTATGGCATACTATTTTCAAATCTGAAACAAAAAAGAACACATGATTATTTGTAGAGTTTTTGGCAATCACATGGGTCCCATGTATATTGAGATACCCTATATATAATTTAGTACCATCAGCGCTAGGCACCCGCTGGAGGTCATAAGTCCATATCCCCTGTGGGTAAAATTGAACAACTGTATTTCTCATGGTACTAATACTGTAGGGAAAGAAATAAATTCTTTTCTTCTCTCTCCAGTTATAGGTAATAGTTGAGCAGACAAGGTCTTTTTGCTTTCCTTTAGAAAGAAAAACTACGAATGTGAAAGCTGAGAAGTGTTGTTTGGGAGAATCAGTGGATTATTGGAGCAATATTCCTCAGTTATCAGCTCATCCAAAAAGTATCACTGGCTATACCCAGGTCTTCATCACTATAAACAAATTCAATGTTTAGACAATGATTAAGATTTAACTAAGCTGTTGGACTCTAATACATCGAGTTCGAGGAGACTCCATATTATATGGAGACACTCGAGATATAATAGTTATCGTCAGAAGAAAATGAATACGGTGACCCGAGTTCAAATCCTGGATGAGCTACTACTGCTGGGGAAGGATAGGAATCCTGTTGTTCTCTCTCCAGCTATGGATGATTAATTGAGCAGATTTGGCTCTTTAACGTTGGTTAGGCAACCGGTATAGGAGAAAGAAATTTTAAAATTTTAACCCGTTAAACTTCCATGAAATTAATTTTGTCTTACACACTTCTCTTGCAGAGGGGTGGGTAAATACTTAAACTAAAAAGTGC
>CAUZXS010004369.1:20000-31825 GCA_963585895.1 Sepioteuthis lessoniana | reverse complement strand
GGCACTTTAATTAATAGTACACACATGAAACTCTAGTCCCCTTCAAAGTAATCTTCTCCCGCTGCAATGCGCTTGTTGTACTGTTCCAACAACTTATGGAAGTCCTCTTGTTTGAGCGTGTCAATGACCTCTATCACAGTCTCTTTCATCTCCTTAATTGTCTCATAACAACAGCCTCTGAGCTTACGGAATAACCAAAAGTCAGAGGAAGCAAGGTCTGGACTATAGGGAGCGTGAGGAACTGTCCTGATGCCCATCTTGCTCAAATAGTCTGTGACAAGGATGGAGTTGTCGACTGGTGCATTGTCCTGGTGGAAATGCCACTGACCTGATTTGAAGAGTGCTGGCCTCTTCCGACAAAATCTCTTCTTGAACTCCCTTAAAACCTCAACATACTAACCCTAACCCTAACCGTTTGGCCAATCAACTCTGGTGTATTGACTTACTTACTCCTCAAACACCTCTCATCATCCCTCACAGACATCCTGCCATCCTTGAATCTCTTACTCCACACAAAAACTGATGCTCGACACATGCAAGATGGTCGAAAAGCAGTCTGAAGCATTCCATACGTTTCTGTGGTATTTTTTCCAAGTATAGAACAGAATTTTATTGCATATCATTCTTCTAAAGTGTCCTCATGTCCAGATTGCATTTTTGAAATTCACCAGCTTTGACAATCAGGCTTTAGTAGGGTGTATTCCAATTGCTGCTGTAGCTGTTCATTTGAAGCTGAAATCATAAAAATTGGTCAGTCATCTCATAAGATGTATAGCAATAACATAGTGAATTTTCAAGAGTGTACGACAATTATAAACACCTGTATAAAAATGTCTGGTAATTTATTGAATGCACCACGTATATATATATATATATATATATATATATATATATATATATATATATATATATATAATTTTTTGTGTATGTATATATATATAAACTGAGTGTGTGTGTGTGTGTGTGTGTGTATATATATACACATATATATATATATATATATATGTGTATATACATATATATATATATAACTTTGTGTGTATGTCTGTATGTGTACCAATATATATATATATTATCATTATTAAATGTATGTGTTCATATAATTTTGTGTGTGTGTTTATGTGTGTATATATATATATATGTTTATGAATTAGTCTGTGCATATATATTTAAAGATGGATATGATTTAGTGTTTCTTTGGTTTTTAATGCATATCAACCCCTGTAGGTTTTTTTAATGCCTAATCAATTTTTATACAAATGTACAATTCTTTCAAACAATTCAATTGATCACACAGTTTAATTGTCAAAAACATTTCTATTTCAAGCTGTTCAGTTTAGTCAAACAGTTTTAGTTCAAATGATTATTTTAAGTATAAGTATGAATTTTTGTTTATACCCAAACCGTTCCATTTCGAACAATTCAGTTTAGCTTAAGTACACAGTTTAAATTTCAAAACAGTCCTATTTCAAGTAATTCAGTTTAGCATACACTGACTGCATCTCTGCAGAGGGGTAAGATCCCAACAAGTGTACTGGAAATGACCCTAAGCAATCTGATAATGACATTTCAGTAATACTGGAGCTTTGGGAATATGGAGTAACTCATAAGTGCCATCGCTCTCAGGTCCACTCTGGCATGGAGTGGTAGTATCTGATAGGGTCCTATCCATGGGTCAAATAGAACTAAACTGTGTATTTTTGCTAAACTGAATTGTTTGAAATAGAACTGTTTTGACATTTAACTGTGTGTAAACAAAAAGCTATATTTATACTAAACTAAATTGTTAAAAATAAAACTCTTTATACGTAGAAAAATGGATTTGGCATTAAATAATTTACAATGTGTGATATGCCATAAAACCCAAGCAAACCAAATCAGTATATGATGTTGTGTGTGTGTGTATATATATATGTATATATATATATATATATATATATAGTAGATGTATATTGTTCTCACTTGCTCTCTTAATGGTGGACCAAATAGTGCTTAATATGAATGACAGTGCTTTAACACACACACACATGTGTGTGTAAAGCATCAGACCTATATATATATATATATATATATATATATATATACATGATAGTGTCTGACCCTGGGTTTCATACTTTACGCATGCACACACACACATACATACATATATATATATTCTGAGATTTCTCATAGTTGCAATGAAAGATTATATAACTTTTATTTTTTATTTATTTTGTCTTTTTATTCACAGGTTTGTTGGTAAATCTTTTGTTAATTTTATTACATCTTTAGAGCGAAATATTAATTATATTTATTCCATGACCCATATAGAATCCTGTGTGTCAGTAAATGATGTTATCGTTTGTGTACTGTTCAATGTCCATAAAACACTGACTTATTTTTTTTCATTTGTCAAAGGACGAGAGAGAGAGAGAGAGAGAGAGAGATGTCCCACCCTCCAGAAACGTCCACCCACACGAAAAACAAAAGTCTTTGTACGCCTTTTAGATATTTAAAAACAGATTATTGGAAATTTTAATTTCATGTTAAATATTTTTATTTGAAATTATTAAAGGTTCTTGTATATTCTGGTCAAAATTGATTTAAAAAGACTTTATAACAGTAAAATTTTGGACTTATATATATGGAAGTAAATAATGGAATGTATGTGTGTGTCTTTTCAAAAGAAATAAAATAAGTTGTTATTTGAATCATTTGTCATCTGATTGCTAATTTAAACTAGTCGAAAAAACAATCCAGAAAAAGAATCCCCCCAAAACAAACAAAAATTAAAAAAGACTTTTAGCTGCTCTCATATTACGAAATCGCCGAATAATAAACATAGTTTTTTTTTTTTTTTTCCCTTCTTTTAAATCAAAACATCGAAAAATAAGAATTTGAGAAAAAAAAAAAATCATAAGATCAGGAAACAGAATTATTTTTGATATTTTAAAATAAATAAATACAAGTTTTTTATTTTTTTTATTTATTTTTTTAATTTTTTACGAATCTACTCTTCTCAACAAAACGATTTACGCAATGTGGTCACGTGGACTAACACACTTCTTCCCCTGAACAATTCATTTGGGATTTTGTGGGTGTTGTTAAAATTGCTCCGTGTGTGTGTGTGTGTTTATATAAATATTTTGTGTGTTTTATATATTAGTCCCGAAAAAAAGATGTTGGGTACTTTATTTTCGCAATATTAGGCAAAGTAAAACATTTTACCTCACTTGTTTGTTATTGTGTGTCTAATTGTTGCTGTTGTTGTGTGTGTCCTGTTCGCAGCAGGTGCGTCCTCTTTGAAGTTACATGTGTCTTCACTCTTCAGTGAAGATAGGACGAATCCACAAGTAGATTGTGTTTGTGCGTGTTTTTTTTATTTTTTTATTAATAAAACGTTTAAAATAAATCTTTTTTTTAAATTAAAAAATTTGCTATTCTTGGTAAGAAAAACTAATCTTTCTTTTCTTTTAAGTCTTTTTCCAAAACAAAACCCTTCAAAGATGTTTACTTTCTCGTTCAAAACAACCCGGAAGTTCCCCCTCATATATATATATATATATATATATATATATATATATATATATATAAAACAATGAAGATCTTTCTTATGTTTATGGTTTTATTTGATTAATTTTCAATTGTTTCTTTTGTGAGGGGATAATTTTATCGCTGACATAAAAAAAAAAGTCGACCCTTTTAAAATCCTTTGCTGTTGAAGATTATTTGTCTCGTTCAGTTTTAGTAGTAGCATAAGAATTAGTTATTGGTTGATTTCATATCCTAAAACTGTCTTTTTTGTAAACTTCTGACAGCATATTTTTTAAAACATCATAACCCTCTTTTTTCTCAAAAAATAAAAAAAAAGTTTAATACGATTTCGTGTTGTTAACAAGTTAGTCATTTTTACCAAAAAAAAAAACAAAAACAAAACAAAACCGTCTTTGTTATTTAAAAGATGGGTTGAATAAAAATGAAAATAATACCGTAAGTTGTTCTGTTAGAATGATTTTCATTTTAAATAATATCTCTCTCTCTTACACACACACACACACACACACACACACAAACGGATTTTTGTTTTCGGTGACCTCGAAAGAAATAAGTGCTGTTAAAAGCTGTTGAAAAGTCGTTTTGGAAAATAAGACGTAAATAAATAGGATTAATGTATATAATATCTTTTTTATTTGATACATTTTGTTCACATTGTTGACCGGTGCAATCTCCCATGATTGTCATCTGTCAAATTGGTTTTCGTCTACATTCTTTCTGGCAATTATAGAATTTCATTCCCCCTCCCCCTAAAAAAACAAACAAACTGTTCAGTGACCGTGACAAAATGTTTTTTTTATTTTTTTTTTTAATGAATAACATTTATTTTTGTCACATGGCCTTAAAACTGGATGTAGTTATTTTTTATTTGAATAATTCGGATGTATTAAGTTTTTTGTTTATTAAAAAAAAAATCCTATTTTTCTACTTAACTGCCCTCCCGAAAAGGTGGGGGTGGTGGTGTCCGGAGTATGACACTTAACTGCATCTCTAGGTGAGGCTCCTGTTCTGGAGATCTGGAGTAGGACTCCTCCTTCATTGTCATTCCTTCCTTAGTCTACTCTGACCCAGATTGGTAGTACTTGTTAATATCCCAATTAGGGTCCAATAGATCTATTAAAAAAACTATTTGTATTGTATAGGAATACTTGATATCATATGAGGGTACAAACAAATAAATATAATGGAACATTGAAAATATTCTTATAATCGTGATCAGTCATTTAGAAATGAGGCAAATTTCAGTATTAAATAACAGAAATATATACGATTAAACAAATAAGATAAAAGAAACTTTAAACTATATAGCTGAATGCAAACAAACAATCATCATCATCAAATTGGAATCATTACTTGAAACCATATAATTGTTAGTTTTAGATGGGAATACTTGAAACCATATAATTATTAGTGTTAGATGGGAATACTTGAAACCATATAATTATTAGTGTTAGATGGGAATACTTGAAACCATATAATTATTAGTTTTAGATGGGAATACTTGAAACCATATAATTATTAGTGTTAGATGGGAATACTTGAAACCATATCATTAGTGTTAGATGGGAATACTTGAAACCATATAATTATTAGTGTTAGATGGGAATACTTGAAACCATATAGTTACTTAAAAAAACAAGACTTAGTTATTTCAAACCAAATAACTGTGTGCAAACCATTTTTAAATAGAAATAATTATTTGAAACCATATAATTATTAGTGTTAGATGGGAATACTTGAAACCATATAATTGTGTACAGATTATTTGTATTAGATAGGAATACTTGAAACTATATACCTTTGTGCAAATTATTTTAATCACATAGGAATACATGAAACTGTAAAAATGTATGCAAATTATTTGTATTAGATAGGAATACTTGAAACCATACAACTGTGTGCAAATTATTTGTATTAGATAGGAATACTTTTTATCATTTATCATAAAGCAAAAAGACTCCCCAAAATGTAAATATAAATGTACAATGTACACAATTCTCTAATCTCTACTTGCCTAGTCGGCTGGGGCTGTGGAATACACCAACTGCACCTCTGCAGAGAGGTAAGACCCCCTCTCCCCTACGAGTGTCCTGGATATGACAGTAAACAATCTGATGTTGAGGTTCCAGTGATGCTGGAGCTTTGGGGAATGCAGAGCACGCTCTCATTGCCATTGCTCCCAGGTTCACTCTGGCCTGGAATGGTAGCACCTAATAGGGCCCTACCTATGGGTTAAATAGAACTAACTGCATACTTATGCTAAACTGAATTGCTTAGATAGAAATATTTTTGACAATTAAACTGTACTTATTAAACACTGTGCTTATGCTAAACTGAATTGTTTTAAATGGAATGTTTTTGACATTGAAACTGTACTTACACTAAATTGAATTGTTTAATATAGAACTGTTTTGACATTGAACTATGTGTAAACAAAATCTGTACTTTTACTTAACTGAATTAGCTCTGTTTGAATTAACTGAATAGCTTGAAATAGAAGTGTTTTTGACAATTAAACTGTGTACTCATGCTAAACTGAATTGTTTGAAATAGAACTATTTGCATAAAAATGGATTTGGCATTAGATAACCTACAAAGGTTGATATGCTATAAAACCCAACCAACCATCTAATCTCTAAGCATTAAAATAACCCCAGGCAGGTTGATATGCCATTAAGATCAATCAACTTCATTTGTCAGTGTCACAGAATGTCACGATGGAAGATATACAAAGACACACTAAAAGACCTGTGTTTCTAACAGGAGCAGCCGAAGCTACTTAAAATAAGAGTGTCATGGAGGTACTCCAATTGTTAGACTTTCTCCTGTGGCCACCACAAGCAAATAAATTTTAAAAAATGTTGTACACTTCTACTTTATTGATGTAGTAAATAAGAA
Organism: Sepioteuthis lessoniana; assembly: GCA_963585895.1. Taxonomy (NCBI): domain Eukaryota; kingdom Metazoa; phylum Mollusca; class Cephalopoda; order Myopsida; family Loliginidae; genus Sepioteuthis; species Sepioteuthis lessoniana. The sequence goes on along the minus strand of CAUZXS010004369.1, from coordinate 25,393 downwards.
TTCTTTAAAATTGAAATTATTGAATTTTACCTTATATTCTAAACTATGTACAACTAGCAAAATTATCAAATTTTTGGTGAGTATTTATTTCTGGCTCAGTGGTCTAGTGGGTAGAGTGTTTGCCAATGGTCTGGGAGACCTGGGTTCAATCCCAGTTCGTGGCATACCAAAGACTTTAAAAATAGTACTTGATACCTCCTTGCTTAACACTCAGCATTATAAGGTACATATCAAGGGTAAAATGGATCAATCCAGGGAAAGAAGTAGTGCCCTTCCCTACACCTTGGTGTAGTAGCTATTAAAAAAGGAGCCTTCTGGTCGCCTTCTTCACCTACTTTACTAATTTTATTTCACTTATTTTAATTTCACTTGCATTTTATTGCAACTGTTAGTCTTTACTCAATATTAAGTAGTAATAAAAGCCTTTGTGATCCCCATTGCTCAAATAGTTGAAATAAAGAAGCCACTGAAATTAAGATGAACAAAATAGAAGTTTCAAAAATTATTTTTCCAGGTTGCTAAATAAAAAAAGATCTCTTTCTCTCTGTCCTTTTGGTACACATCTAAAATTACTGAATTATCTTTAGTATGGGTCTGTTCTTATGTCTAAGTTCACTGCCCTGTCGGTTGAGGCTGTAGCATATGCTAACTGTATCTCTTTAGGGAGGGGTGGTTGTTAAGACCTACCCCAACAAGGTCACTTGTTAGCTATATGTAGCAGTCTGTAATGCTTGAGGATGAGATCCTGGTCGCTGAGCAGTCTGTGACCTGGCAGTTTACTGTCCGCCTTGATTTCCTATTCTTCTTTGAGGTGATGACCATGGAGGACAGTAGACTACCAGCATCTAAATTCCCAATGCAAGTGGAAAACACACCACACCAGTCTCTTTGGAGGTGTGGGTTCGTATGTGGGATACAAACCCATGCACCACTGGTGGGGTATGTTTCCTGCTGTCTCTATATTCTTTCCGTGGTTGTGTGTAGCAGTCAATCAGGCTGTGTTTTGGGCCTGTCATTGTTGGCAATAAGCTGACGTCTGAAGTTTTGGTATGTCTGAGATGCCAGATATCTTGTCTTAGTCTTGCATGGCTGTTTTAAATGCTTCAGCAGCCAACTGGACTCTAGTTGGAGCTCCCGGGCTGGTAAATGTCATTATCATTTCTGCACTAATGTTAAATAGCAATACTTGAAACCATTTAGCTGTGTGCTAACAAATTATTAATATTAGAATTATTAGTGTTAGATAGCAATACTTGAAACCATACATATTTACCAACCCCTCCGCTCTGGCAGGATATGACACAAGGTCAATTTCTTAAGCGGAGTTTAACAGATTTGAATTCAGAGTTTTCCTTCTCCTAGAGTAGTTGCCTCACCAAGGCTGAAGAACTCAGTCTGCCCTACTATTTACCCATAGCTGAAGGGAGAATAATTGGATTCATACCTTTCCCAAGGGTATTAGTGCTATGTGAAATGCAATCACTCGTCCAGGATTTGAACTTGTATCGCTGTGTCTATTTCCTACGATGATAACCGTTGCACCACAAGCAATACTTGAAACTATTAAAGTGTGGGCAAACAAATGTGCTTCAACTCATTTTAAAATAATTACCCACAAAAATAATTACCTACAAACTATTAAAAATAATTACTGACAAACTATTTGCTTACAAATCAAATGTATAAAACAGGATTAGATATTAAATAATCCATGAGGGTTGATATGCCATAAAACAGCAACCAACCAAATTCAGAGTGTAGTACTAAGATGAGTCAAAAGTTTTGCAATATTTTAGTAGTATATGCTAGTCTGCAGGTGTTGGACTGCTAAGCAAGTTCAAACTCCACTCATGCAATTCAGTTTCTAACTAAAACCCTTGGGAAGGTATAAACCTCCTTTTTCTCCTAGGTATGGGTTAAATCACAGTATCACTGCTGCTATTCTACAAGGATTGCTTTGGCATTAAATAACCCACAAAGGTTAATATGCCATTAAACATAAAAGCAAACAAAACCTAATTTGTAGTACATGTCATGTGACCAGAGCAGTTTAAGCTGTGGAAGACACTCTCTGTGGTTGGTAGTATTGTGGTAGTTGGTGTGCTTACACATTCAATTAGAGAACTTTTTGAGTTCAAACTGGGGTATCTAGAATAATAATAGCACTTGCCGCCATAATGTCCATGCAATGATGTGCCGGTATGTGCACAGTCAGATGTCACAACCCATGCAATGATGTGCCCGTATGTTCACAATCAGATGCTCGATAAATAGTCCCCCTTCTCCTCAAGTAATATTCAGGGGATGTCCTCGTGGTGTAATGGTTAAAGCGATGGACTGCGGAATCGTAGTACGTGAGTTCGTACTCCAGTTGCGCTATTACGTTCACTTTCGTGCAAATACCCTTGGGAAAAGGTATGAACCCCCTTATCCTCTCAGCTATGGATTAAATAGTACCACTACTGTTCTTCTAGAATGATGGCTTTCGCATTATATAACCTACAAAAGTTGGTATGCCATTAAACAAAGAAACCGAAACCAAACCATGGGTTAAGTTGTACCATTACTGTTCTTTTACTAGGATTATGTTGGCATCGAATAGCCCATGAAAGTTGATATGCCATTATTGAGAGAGAAGGTGAAAGCTTAATCAGTCATGCCAACTTCTTCAATTGTCTACTTTATCTTCAGACTTGTATACAATTCTATTTCGGGTTTGAAATCTCATATGAGATACAAACATCAAAACTAATGAAAGCTGTTGGGGTAGCGTAGGTTGAAATTGACTCAACGGTCCATCACATATACTGATGAAAAATAAAATGGCATCACCCTGAATATATCTTTGAATTTATTCAATATTAGATATTTAGGTAATGTAACTGGAAATGGACATATATGCTGAGTGATACATGCAAAATATGGATTGTACGAAGATTATTCAGGTTCCAAATGTATACTATACCCAGGTCTGGGGGTGTCCTTGTGATGTAATGGTTAAAGCACTGGACTGCGGAATCGTATTAAGCAAGTTCAAACTCCAGTCATGCTATTACGTTCACTTTTGGATAAATATCTTTGGGAAAGGTATGAACCACCTTATCCTTCCAGTTATGGGTTAAATGGTATTACTGCTGTTCTTTGAGAAGGATGGCTTTGGCATTAAATAACCCATGGAGGTTGATATGCCATTAAACAAAGAAACCTAACCTAAGCCTATACCCAGGTCCACATTTAGCCCTGTAGGTGAGGCTTAGTATATAACTGTATCCCCTGCAGAGGGGTAAGACCCTCCAAAAATATAAATATGAGGGTGCTCTGGGCATGACACTATATTGAATCTGGTGGTAAGGCTCCAGTTCTAGAACTCTGGGGAGTATGTAGCAACCCCTTCATTTTACCATGACTCCCATGTCCACTCTGACTCAGAGTGGTAGTATCTGTTAGGGTCCCATTTATGGGTCAAATAGAGAAGTTTAAAAATAATTAGTATTGGATGGAATTCTTGAAATTGTATAACTGTGTTTTAACAAATGCTTTATGTAGGAATCGTATAAATGTGTATTATTGGTATTTGATAGGAATACTTGAAACCATATCTATATGAATTATTAGTATTAGGTAGGAATACTTGGGATCATATAACTACAAATTACTTTTCTTAGATCAAGTTATGATTATAATCCAATATTAACAAATGAATCAAATTTCTGCATTAAATAACCCATAAGGAATTGATATGCCACTAACCAAACGAAACTAAAATTAGTATTGTTGTTCAGGATGTGGCAATTTTTTTTTTTTTCATCATGGAGTTGCTATTAGTGTAATGGATTTGGTGAGGTGCCTGTGGTGGAATAGTTATCATCGTAGGAAATGGACACGGCGACACAAGTTCAAATCCTGGCCGAGACTGATTGCATTTCACATAGCACTAATACCCTTAGGAAAGGTATGAATCCAATTATTCTCTCTCCAGCTATGGGTTAATAGTAGGGCAGACTGTGTTCTTCAGTCTTGGTGAGGCAACTAGTCTAGAAGAAGGAAAACTCTGAATTCAAACCTGCTAAACTCCGCTTAAAAATTGACCTTGTGTCATATCCTGCCAGAGCGGAGGGGTTGGTAAATATGGTAATGGATTTGGTGACCTAAGTTCAAAACCTGAATGGGACAGTTTGCATTTCACTTTGTGTTAATGCCTTTGGGAAAGGCGTGAATCCACCTGTTTTCTCTCTAATTATGGATATGCAGGAGGGCAGACTGGGTTCTTTAGCCTAGATTAGTCAACCAGTCTTGCAGAAAGAAAACTGCTCATTGGCCTAGTGGGTAGAGTGTTCGCCAATGATCTGGGAGACCTGCGTTCAATCCCAGGTTGTGTCATACCAAAGATTTTAAAAATCGTACTTGATACCTCCTTGCTTAACACTCAGCAATATAAGGTATGTATCAAGGGTAAAAATGGAGCAATCCAGGGAAAGGAGTAGCACCCTCCCCTACACTTCGGTGTAGCAGCTATTGAAAAGGAAGCCTTCTGGTTGCCCTAGACTATGGTTGCCAACAACTTATAACTCTGCTAAAAAAATTTGACCTTGTTTTACATCCTGCTTGTGGTACAGGGGTTGGGTACATACATAGGTGTATGTGTAAATGTTGCATTTTTTATATATATATATATACTAACCTACTATCTACCAGCATTCATGGTTACCAGGAAAAAAGAAAAAAAACACCGCCAGGAACTAGAGATAATAATATCTCAAATTACCGCCCGGGGGAAAAAGAAAAAAATATCATAGGACAAAAAAAAAAAGAAAAGGCAACTTCGTCACACCAGTTGAAAAAAATCAAGAGATATGCAATCAGTTGGTCAAAAGAAAAATAAAAACCCACCATAAATTGCTGCAATGCTATAATTACCAAGAGTGCTCAATACAAAGTAGAGCCAATTACAAAAATTAAATTGCAAGTCGGATTTTTCCTACTAAAGTTTTGCCTCACCGGCTCATCAGGGAATTTCGTACGAGTTGGTATGAAATTCCCTGATGAGCCGGTGAGGTGAAACTTTGGTAGGAAAAATCCGACTCACGATTTAATTTATATATATATATATATATATATATATATATATATATATATATATATATATATATTTCAAGAAAAACCCAATATTCAGTCACATTAGGATAATAAATTCATTTCCATCCTGTTAAGAGCATTGATATAAATCAAAACTTCAAAAGAATTTTTTCATTTTCTTGTTGGATCTGATGAAGTCCTGTTAAAATTCTTTTGGAGTTTTGATTCATATCAATGCTCTTAACAGGATGGAAATAAATGTATTATGCTAATGTGACCGAATATTGGGTTTTTCTTGAAATAATATTATTTGCTCT
>CAUZXS010004369.1:0-15000 GCA_963585895.1 Sepioteuthis lessoniana | reverse complement strand
GGTGATTAGAATGGATATATAACACTTGATTTTCATGTTTCAAAAATTGAGATATCCTCATATTTTTCTCTACAATACTCTTTTTATATATATATATATATATATGTAGAAAAACTGATAACAACGATCCAAATCATTCCTTCCACTTGGATCGTTGTTATCAGTTTTTCTACATATTGTCGGGTTACCATCCTTTATTTACTCTTCATATATATATATATATATATATAAATTCGGTAGTATGTAAATACAAAGATATGAAAAATCATTTATATAATACAATATAAAGAAAGTTGAAAAAACAGAATAATCCGAAATTTGATGAATTTATTGTGAAAGTTGACATTGAACATTTCAGTTGTAATAAGTTTCTTCACTTCAGGATTTTAAATTCATGAAAAATGTTAAAATAGCGATGGATGTTTGATGAAATAACAAGAGAAATGGAAGTGTGTCTAAAAAGAAAGATTCATAACAACATATTCCATTTTTTTTGGGGGGGGGGGTCTTTGTGGTGTAATATATATATATATATATATATATATATATATATATATAAAAACAGGATTTGGCATTAAATAATCCACAAGAGTTGATAATCCATATAACACAATGAAACCAAAATTATAGATTACAGTTGTAATCCAACCAAACCTGACATAAAACCCAACCAACTCTCTCTCTCTCTCTCTCTCTATATATATATATATATATATATATATATATATATATGTATATATATGCGTGCATGCAAGCAAACAGGATTTGTCATTAAATAGTCTGCTAGAGTTGATATGCCATATCACGCAACCAAACCTAACCCGTAGATTACTGCTGTAGTTATCCTGAGTAAAAAGTCAACGGGGTTGTCTTTGTGGTGTAATGGTTAAATTGATGGACTGCGGAATCGTAGTAAGCGAGTTCGTACTCCAGTCGCACTATTATGTTCACTTTCGGTCAAATACCCTTGGGAAAGGTATGAACCCCCTTATCCTCCCAACTATGAGTTAAATAGTACCACTACTGTTCTTCTAGGAGAATAGCTTTGGCATTAAATAACCTACAAAGGTTGATATGCCATTAAACAAAGAAACCAAACCATTTCTTTATATACACTTTTATTTCTCCTTTTATTTCATTTAACATCTATTGCTATTTTTAACAACATTTTTCATGAATTTAAAGTCCTGAAGAAGGCCATTACAACCGAAATGTTCAACATCAACTTTCAGGATAAACTCATCATATTTTGGATTATTCTGTTTTTTTGTTTTTTTTTTCAACTTTCTTCCTACCATCGGATTTATTTCCTCTTTTACTTCCATATTACAATATATTCACCATGAAGTTGTGGTGATAACACTGAGTTCTTCAACTCTCTCTCTTGCCATCCATCCCTATCATCAATCCCTCATAGCAAGTCCTCTAGACTGCATCCAGTTTCTGCACAGTGCTGATGTAAGTCCTTGCTGGTTGGCCAATACTGATGCATCACATCCATCAGAGAACGTCACCTATGAGCTTGTCTTTACTATTCCTGCAGTGCCCAGCCTATCCTAATTATTTTACTTGGATAGTTTGTGAGATGAGTGGTAAGTGGCCATACAGATGATTGGGGTACTGCTTCCAGGATTTGTTCAAAATATTACGTAATATTTTAGTTAGAGTTCTCATCTTAGTCCAGGTAGTGCATCTATACTATAGTATTGACACAGCTACAGCTTGGAAGAAACCTTTTATTTTATCAGTGGGATCAGATTTCCATGTGGTTGATAACCTGTCAATAGTGGTTCATGCCTTCCCTACGTTGACATTGCTTTCAGTAGATAAGATTTTACTCTTGAGGTATGTGAATTGATCCACAAATTATTTGGCTAATGGCTTCATCTTGTTTAAAATGCATGAAAAATTTTACTTGTGCCCCCTACTGCTTGCTCCAGGCTATGAAACAGGGATTCTACTTGAGCAAGTGTATTTGTGAGAAGCACTAGATCACCTGCATAGTCTACAATTATCATAGTTTTTGCAGGATATAGTCTGCTTGTCTTTTTTTAATATGAAACTGTTTTCTTATATTAGATCTATTGAGATTCACAGTATGTAATCTTGACAGATTATGAACATTTATTGTGTTAATGTATCTCCTCGAAAGACTTCAGAGACAATTTCAAAGAAGTCAGTGAGCAAACTACTTGTATATATATATATATATAAGTAAAGTTGGTGACGGTAGTCGAGGGCGACCAGAAGGCTCCCTTTTCAATAGCTACTATACCGAGGTGTATGGGAGGGTGCTAACTTCTTTCCCTGGATTGCTCCACTTTACCCTTGATATGTACCATATATTGCTGAGTGTTAAGCAAGGAGGTATCAAGTACCATTTTTAAAGTCTTTGGTATGACGTGACTTGGGATTGAACCCAGGTCTTGTGGACTATTGGTGAAGACTCTACCCACTAGACCAATGAGCTGGTTCTCATGTTTTTTCGTAAAGAATCAATATAGGAGTATTGATTTCTTTTGGGAGATCATAAGCTAATCGTATCTGCTCCATCTTTTCCCTGTGTATAGAATCAAATGCCTGTGAGAAATCAGCAAACAATAGGATTGTCTTGAGATATTTTGCATATACTTTTTGATGATTTGATTGATCGTTAGAATCCGTGAAGTTGTGGATTGATTTTTCTAAAAGCCAATTTGCTCACTTGCCTGGGACTGCAGAATAAACTGACTGCATCTCTGCAGAGGGTAAGACCTCCCCTCACCAATGAGTGTCCGGCATATGACACTAAACTATTTGATGGTGAGGTTCCAGTAATGTTGGGGTTTTGGGGAATGTGGAGTACCCCTTCATTGCTATCACTCCCAGGTCCATTCTAATCCAGGGTGGTAACCCCTTATTGGGTCCTATTTATGGGTTAAATAGAACTAAACTGTGTACTTATGCTAAAATGAACTGTTTGAAATAGAACTGTTTTGATATTTTACTGTATGTAAACAAAAACTATACTTACACTAAATGGAATTGTTTGAAATAGAACTGTTTATATGTATAAGCAGCAGCTGTACGGCCACCTACCTCCCATCACGAAAACTATCAAAGTTAGATGAACCAAACATGCAGGACACTGCTGGAGAAGCGGGAACAAGCTCATAACTGATGTTCTCCTATGGACCCCCTCACATGGCCAAGCAAAAGCAGGGAGACCAGCTCGAACCTACATCCAGCAGCTCTGTGAGGATACGGGATGTAACCCTGAGGACCTGCCAGAAGCGATGAACAATAGGGAGGAGTGGCGAGAGAGGGTCAGGAATATCCATACTGGTGGTACGACAAGATGATGATGATGATATGTATAAAAATAGATTTGGCATTAATAACCTACAATGGTTGATGTGCCATAAAACTAAACCAAACCAATTCAATCCAAAAGCCATTCTGATTTTTTCCTCAAGATTTTCTCAACTTCATGTCAGATATGATTGAGAAGCAGGGCATTATAAAACTTAGCAGCTATGACAGTAAGTGTTATACCTCTGAAGTTTTTAGTGATTCCAAGAGAAGGGTGTTGTTTTTCAGCTATTTCTCTATTGTATTTTGTTTATAGACAGCATTGCATAATCAGAGAAGTATATCATCAGATTTCCTTGTTTTCCTTACTTCAAGAGGTGTTTCATCAAGGCCTGCAGCTTTTCAGCTTTTTATTTATTCATTCATTTAATTTATTTTTGGTTCTCCTAACCTTTAACATTTAAGTTTTATGTATGTATATATTTATACATGTATATGTAACACTTTGACTCCTGATTTTTAACTGGAGTTGATTATGCTCTAATCTAGCGACCTTCAGTGTAAATAGATTTTTTCTTTCCTCACAGAATTATTGAAAATGAGATAGATTCTAGAAGTGAATTCTTTGAATAGACTTTCACAGCAGTACCCTTTCCTTAGCAATATTTTTTTAAAGTTTTGAATTTGCAAAATTTTGCAAAATTTTGCGGGTTTAAATGATAATGAAATTTGACTGGGATGTGAGTGTCTCAATGGAAGTGAAATGGTTAAGAAACTAAAACAAGCTGGAAAGGGCTTTTGGTGATAGGGTTAGCTTGAGTTCCCATCTAAGAATATGGATGAACCAATGTAAGTTTTTAGACTTTTATAAAAAGATATTGAATCAAATTACTGTCCTGTTGGCTGGGGCTATAAAATATGCTGACTGCACCTTTGCAGATGCGTAAGAACAAGTGTCCTGGGTAGAACACTAAACTGCATCTGATGGTGAGGCTCCTGTCTTGGGGTTTTGGGGAATGTGGAGTACCCCTTCATTACCATTACTCCCATTTGGAATGAGATTATTTGTACGGGTCCTATCTGTGGGTCAAATAAAACTGGTTAATCATTCACTAAAGATTATTATTATGAGTTATTTGAAACCATATATCTATGTGCAAGTTATTTATATTACATAGGAATACTTGATAAATAGAATTATTTGTGTTAGATTGGAATACTTGAAACCATCTGTCTGCAAACAGATGAGCTTTAACAACTTGTTTGAAAATAATATCACCTATAAAGTGTTTGCTTACAAATCACACACTCATAATAGGATTTGGCATGTTATAAAAAAACCAACCAACCAACCAAGAATAAAATAAAAAAGATAAATTTTTTTCTTAAGAGCTTATCTTTTTCCTCTTTAGTGAATTTATTTTTTATTAAAAGATTTTTTCTCTTAGTTTAATTCCTCAACTTGCTTTTCTGTGTCAGTTATGCGATTCTATGTGTGTGTGTGTGTGTGTGTACATACTTCGTTGTATAGGGTAGGGAATGGAGATAAATCCTTTTTAGTGGTTTTCTAAATCTTTTTTAATCTCTACATCTCTTTTATACACATAATACTTAGATTTATATCTGTACATAATCTGTTTTTGTCAATCTAAGAAGATCTGTGTGTGTGTGTGTGCACATGTATATATACACACACTCATACACACACTACTTATATAAGCCCAGTTGGCTGGGGTGGTAGAAGGCTAAAACCTTCCCAATGAGTGTCCTGCATATAAAACTAAACTGCATCTGGTGGTGAGGCTCCAGTCCCTGAGTTTTGGGGAATATGGAGTATTTATTTATTGCCATTACTCTCAGGTCCACCCTGACCTGGACTGGTAGTACTTGTTAGAGTCCTGTCTATGAGTCAAATAGAACTATTTAGTCATTTACTCTACTTGATACTATTTGTGTACAAAGAAAGGATTCATATTAAATAGAATTATTGGTATTAGATAGCAATACTTGAAACTATTTAACTGTGTGCAAACAAATGAGCTCTGACTCATTCAAAAATGTTACCTACAAACTAATCATTTATAAATCATATATACACACACACAGAATTTGGCATTAAACAACCTACAAAGGTTTATATGCCATAAAACACAACAAACCTATCATATGGATTTTATTTACATTGAGCTCTTTACCAGGAAAATTTAAATTTAATATTCTATTTTTTTAATATTTTTTTTCTCCTGTTTGGAATTATTCACTATTCCAGATTTACTGGATTGAATTATATCTTTTATATATATATATATATATACACATACACTCACATCACTTGATTAGTTGGTTGTGTTTTATCAATTCTTGTAGGTTAGTTCATGCCAAATCCTGTTTGTCCAGTTGGCTGGGGCTGCAGAATACACTGACTGCACCTCTGCAGAGGGGTAAGCCCCCCCCCAACGAGTGTCCTGATTATGACACTAAACAGTCTGATGGTGAGGTCCCAGTAATGCTGGGGCCTTGGGGAATATGGAGCCATTGCTCCCAGGTCAACTCTGGCCCAGTGTGGTTGCACCTGATGGGGCCCTATCTATGGGTTAAATAGAACTAACAGCATACTTACGCTAAACTGAATTGTTTGACATAGAAATGTTTTTGACAATTAAACTGTACTTACATTTAAACTGCGTGCTTATGCTAAAATGAATTATTTCAAATAGAACTGTTTTTTTGACATTGAAACTGTATTTACACTTAATTGTTTAACATAGAACTGTTTTGACATTTAACTGTGTGTAAACAAAATCTGTACTTACTAAACTTACTAAACTGAATTAGCTGAATTAGAACTGCTTGACTAAACTGAATAGCTAGAAATGTTTTTCACAATTAAACTGTACTTAGATTTAAGCTGCGTACTTATGCTAAACTGAATTGTTTGAAATTGAACTGTTTTTGACATTGAAACTGTATTTACACTAAACTGAATTGTTATATGTAACTGCTTGAATAGTTTGAAATAGAAATATTTTTGACAATTAAACTGTGTACTCATGCTAAACTGAATTGTTTTAAATAGAACTGATTATTTACATAAAAATGGATTTGGCATTAAATAACCTACAAAGGTTGATATGCCATAAAACCCACCAAACCAAACAAAATCCTGTTTATACAAAAATATTAAATGATTTGTAAATGAATTGTTTGTTAGTAACATTATTTTTAAATGAGTCAGAGCTTATTTGTTTGCACACAGTTAAATGGTTTAAAGTGTAATAAATAATTAAATATTTCTATTTGACCTAAAGATGGAACTCTGATAGTGAACCGAGGTGAAATGGCAATGAAGGAGTAGCTCATATTCCCCAAAGCTCCAGAAGTGAAGCCTAACCATTAGGTAGTTTAAAATCATATCCAAGATACTTGTTGGAGGTATGGGTTACCCTTCTGTGGAGATACAGTCAGTATATTCTACGCTCCCAGCCAACTGGATTACACATCACATATATATATATATATATAAGTGATGTGTGTGTGTATGTATGTATGTATATATATATATATATATATATGTATATACACTCATTACTTTGTGTATATGTGTGCATATATATGCACACACAAAGTAGTGTGTGTGTGTATATATATATATATATATATATATATATATATATATATATATACACACACACACACATGCACATATATACAGGATATAATGGATAAATTGATACCATTTTGAATTATTAATTTTGTGGATGCACTTTGTTTGTTCCAGGTGTTGTCTACTGTGCATCAAATTTCAGTCATTTGGGCATTGTTTGTGAGGAATGCAACACCATGACACTATTCACTCCTCTTGAAATTTGAAAATGGCATGCTATACTGCTTAACATTCCCACTGGGAGATCAAATATAAAGATTTCACAGTGTTTGAGGTTCAGGCCATGATTAACAATAACTAATCAATGTTAATCAGGTCCACAACCAGAGACATGAGAGTGAGTTTCTTAATAAGCAGGTAGTGCGTGAAGACATTTCATATTTCTCATCTGAGAGAGGGATAAATTGCAGATTCTTTATCACAGGCCATGAAGGATGAGCAAAAACAGCACTGCGAAGCTTTTAAACGAACTCCAGCATCCTCTCCAACCAAATATACTTTGGTTTTTCTCTGACAAGAAAAATTTCTAGTAAGATTAGATGGTGAACTCACAGAACCAGCATCGGCTTACTTTGTCCTCACAGGATGTAGTGATATTGATGTAAACCAAACACCTATGATTTTTATCATTAAGAGTTTTTGGACTGTTGTCTTCATCTTTATTGTTATTTCCACAATGTTTCGGCTGATATGTTCTCTGGCCTTCTTCAGGTGTTTATCGAACTCAGGTACCTATGCGGAACCTCAACCTACATCTATTATTAAATCCAAGGGTTGTTGCCTGTTCTGATTCTGTTAGCGATAACTGGGTACAAGTGTTAAGTATTCCTATATTGTTACTCGCCTGCAGTCAGGATTGAACCTGAAACCTCCAGATGATTGTTTCCTTAGAAGCTTAGGGAACCAATGCCTATAACCATTATGCTATGTGTCCTGCAGGTGACCCCCATGGATTCAATAAAGGACGTAGTTCGAAGTTCCGAGTAGGTTCCTGAGTTCAACAAACACCTGAAGAAGGCTGGAGGACATATCGGTCGAAACATTGTGGAAAAAAAACTAAAGAAGATGACAATAGTCCGAAAACCCTTAATAATAAAAATCATCAACCTTCGTCTCAGAAATTCAGACAACTAATACCAAACACCTAGTACATGTGATGGTGTTTGGGATATTCACTAGCAATGGTGATGTTCTGCCTCCATTTATCTACCCAATTGAACCTCAACATGGAGGCCTAGATTGATTCCCTGTGTAGGTAGCGCTACCCTGGATTGAATGGGTTTCTGCTGGGAGACCTTACATTTGGTTACAAAACTCTACATCATGCTATACGAGCAGGAGAACTCTATTTTGGCTGTCAGAAGATTTCTGTGAGCATATTTACCCCTAACATCTTGCTGCCTTACTCCCCACTTCACTGATTCTGACAGTCTCTGTCAATCAGTGAAGTGAAGGACACACAGCTGATTAGAGGTGTCTCGGCTTGCAGAGGAGGGTGCAAGCGTTGGCACCCCCTGGCTCCCAGAAGAAGATATGGGAAGAAGAAGTCCTCTCTCTGAGTATATGTCTCTCCATTTTATCTCTCAACTATCAACTAACAGTGGGCCCCTTATGAGAATAGAATGAGAGATATATTTTTATAAACAAGGTGTGAGTGTTTCGTTCGTTCATTGAATTGTGTAAATTGTGGGTATACAGCACATATTGTTTATAGGTATCCGACTTAAGAGCTATCTCTTTAGCTTCAGTATTACAAACAGATCGAATGGCTTTCACCTCACCAGCTCCTATCAATTTGATCTTTTCTGCTTCAGTTAACATTTCTAGATAAGCAACTAGAAATATTCTCTTGCATGTACTTGCCCAGTCAGCCGGAACTGTAGAATATATTGACTGCTTCTCTATAGAGAAGTAAGAGTGTCCTGATATGACACTAAACAATCTAATGGTGAGGTTCCAGTAATGCTGGAGCTTTGGGGAATGTCGAGTACCCTTTCATTGCCATTGCTCCCAGGTCCACTCTGGCCTGGGGTGGTAGCATCTGATAAGGGTCCTGTCTATGGGTCAAATAGAACTAAACTGTGTACTTATGCTAAACTGAATTGCTTGAAATAGAACTGTTTTGACATTTAAACTGCGTACTTCTGCAAAACTGAATTGTTTGAAATAGAACTGTTTTTGTATGCTAAACTGAATTGTTTGAAGTAGACCTTTGGACATTTAACTGAGTGTCAACAAAAAACTATACTTATACTAAACTGAATTGTTTGAAAGATAAATGTTTACATGTATAAAAATGGATTTGGCATTAAATAACCTACAATGGTTGATGTGCCCTCAAACCAAACCAAATCAAATCTCTTGCATGTGCACCTCAAATAATATTACATGCACCTAGAAATAAGCTCTTACATGCACACAGGAATACTTTCTTACATGCACATCTAGAAAAACTCTCTTAAATATGTGCAGAAACACACACTTTCATTTGCTCCTTGAAATATTCTCTCACATGTGCACCTAGAAATATTTGACTTGATTGGCTGGTGGTGCAGAATACACCAACTGCTTCTCTGCAGGAAGGTAAGACCCCTCCCGCCCACCAACAAGTATTCTGATATGACACTAAACAATCTGATGGTGAGGTTCCAGTAATGCTGGAGTTTTGGGGAATGCAGAGTACGCCTTCATTGCCATTGCTCCCAGGTCCACTCTGGACTGGAGTGGTAGCACTTGATAAGGGTCCTATCTATGGGTTAAATAGAACTAAACCATGGTTTCTTGAGTATACTGTTTTTGGCATTTAAACTGTGTACTTATGCTAAACTGAATTGTTTAAAATAGAACTGTTCTGACATTCAAACTGCATATTTATGCTAAACTGAATTGCTCAAAATAGAACTGTTTTGACATGTAATTATGTTAAACTGAATTATCTGAAATAAAACTGTTTTGACATTAACTCTGCGTATTGCCCAGTCGGCTGGAGCTGTAGAATATACTGACTGCACCTCTGCAATGAGTGTCCTGGACATGACACTAAACAATTTGATGCTGAGGTTCCAGTGATGATGGGGGTTTGGGAATGTGGAGCACGTCTTGTTTACCATTACTCCTAGGTCCACTCTGACCCGGAATGGTAGCACTTGATAAGGCCCTATCTATGGGTTAAATAGAACAAAACTGCATACTTATGCTAAACAGAATTGTTTGAATTTGATCTGTTTGACTAAACTGAATAACTTGAAATAGAAATGTTTTTAGCAATTAAACTGTGTACTCCTGCTAAACTGAATTGTTTGAAATGGAACTGATTATTTCTATAAAAAAGGATTTGGCATTAAATGACCTACAAAGGTTGATATGCCATAAAAGCTAAACAACCAACAGCCAACCTTATTCTAAACTGAATTGTTTGAAATAGAACTGTTTGATCATTTAACTGTGTGTAACCAAATGACTTATGTTTAATTGAATTGTTAGTGATCCATAGCAAGACTTGTAAACATTAAACTGTGTGCAAACAAATAATTGATAGTAAATAGAATTGTTTGTATGAGATAGAAATAAGTGATACCCTTTAACTGTGTGTGAAAAAATGAGCTCAGGCTCATTCAAAAATGTTATTTACAAAATGTGTTTAGAAATCATATATTTGATATATATGTTTAAAAAGGATTTGGCATTAAATAACCTACAATGGTTGATATGCCATAAAACCCAACCAAACCAAATCATATATATTTAATGTATATGTATAAAGAGAATTTGGCATTAAATAACCTACAATGGTTGATATGCCATAAAACCAAACCAAACCAAACCAAATCATATATATTTAATATATATTTATAAAGAGAATTTGGCATTAAATAACCTACAATGGTTGGTATGCCATAAAACCAAAGCAAACCAAATCATATATATATTTAATATATATTTATAAAGAGAATTTGGCATTAAATAACCTACACTGGTTGATATGCCATAAAATCCAACCAAACCATACCCTATATATTTAATATATATGTAGAAAGAGGATTTGGCATTAAATAACCTACAATGGTTGATATGCCATAAAAACCTAAAAATATTCTCTTACATGTACACTTAGAAATATTCACTAAACTACCCGTTACATAATTAGACTGAATCTTTCTTTCCTTCTTAGCACCGTGCGCATATATGTGGGGGTGTGTTTGACCCCAATAACACAATTAGGTTACACATTCTATGCGGTCTATAATTCACTTTGATTTTTCTTTTCTTGATGTGTTTGAATAAATGATTGTTTCTGTGTTCTTTTATACATGCATACAAAATAAAAAGGTCTGCACACACTCATGTACACGTATATATATATATATATATATATATGCATGAACATATACACGCACATGCATAATCCCATTGAAACATACATTATATAATGATACTACACTTTTTAATGTTTCCGTGTAAATTATTGTGTATGCGTGTAATAACCCTCTACACATTCTTATATATTGAAACATACAAAAGGCATTTTTGTTTTGAAGTAATATTAATGTGTATAGATATGAGAATGTGTATGTATATATTTTGTCTTATAAGTGTGTGTGTATATATGTGTATGTATAATTTATTTATAGCCATGGACCTAATTATAATGACTCTCATGGCCAATTATTTTTCTTTTTGTTTTCTAGTAATATCCATATGTATAAATATGTGTGTGTATATATATATATATATATATATATATATATATATATATGCCCATGGTGTAATGGTTATTGTCGTAGGAAATGGACACGGTGACACAAGTTCAAATCCTGGATGAGACCGATTGCATTTCACATAGCACTAATACCCTTGGGAAAGGTATAAATCCAATTATTCTCCCTCCAGTTATGGGTAAATAGTACGGCAGACTAGGTTCTTCAGCCTTGGTGAGGCAACTAGTCTAGGAGAAGGAAAACTCTGAATTCAAACCTGTTAAACTCTGCTTAAAAAATTGACCTTGTGTCATATCCTGCCTGAGTGGAGGGGTTGGGTAAATATGTATACATTTCCACATATTTTCTTTATCTACGTTTATCAGTGTGTGTATTTATGTAAGTTTTCTTATAAGCATATACCTCATGTAATGATTTTCCTGGAATTATTTTTTAGTGATATATGTAAAAATCTGATTGTGCGTGTGTATATATATATATATATATGTTGACAAGAAAGTTCTTGCGGTTTTTAACTTTTAAATTCAGATGAATATATCTCGGCTCAAAAGAAAAATTTATTGATCGAAAAAAGCACCTTCAGAATCAACACACTTTTGCCAATGCAAACCAAGTGTATTTATGCCAGTAACATAAAAATCTTGTGTTCTGGTGGTGATGAAGTCGCAGAAGGTGTTTTTGATATCGCTTAGGTTTTTGAAGCATTTCTCACGCAGAAAGTTATCAAGATGCTTGAAAAAGTGGTAGTCGGTAGGTGAGAGGTCTGGAGAGTATGGCGGATGAGGTAGAGTTTTGTAGCCCAATTCGTTCAACTTCTGCAGGCTTGGTTTAGCAACGTGGGCTTTTTCTGTTGACTAATGCTGGGTGTTGTTGTCAAAGTTTCTGATGCATTTCATTCATTTGTTGACAGTACTTCTCCACCGTAATGGTTTCGCCTGCATTCAAAAAAACTGTAATGGATGAGACCGGTGGCAGCCCACCAAACAGTCAGTATGACCTTCTTTTGGTGCAACTTAGGCTTCGAGAAGTGTCGTGGAGCTGAGTGACGCCAGTTGTTGTAAAGAACCAACTTTTCATTGCAAGTCATAACCTGGTCGAGAAACGGATGGTTCTTGGTGCGTAAAAGAAGGGAAGATGACACTTCATAACGGCGTTTCTTTTGGTTGTCCTTCAATTTGTGAGGCACCCATTTATCAAGTTTTTTTGTCTTTCCAATCTCTCTCAAGTGGTTGGAAATCATTGTATACGTTACGTCTAATTCAGAAGCAAGTTCTTGAACAGTTGTGCGTGGATTGGCTTCGACTAAGGCTCTTAATTGATCGTTGTCAACATCCGATGGCCAACCACTATGCCCATCATCTTCAAGACTCTTGTCGCCGCCACAAAATTTCTTAAATCACCATTGTGCTGTGCATTCAGTAGTGGTTCCTGGGCCAAATGCTTCATTGATATAGCGTGCTGTTTCAGCAGCTTTTCGGCCTAGCTTAAATTGAAAGAAGAAAATTTTGTATTCAACGTTCTGAAAAGAAAGTACGATCACCAGATGGAGACACAGAATACTTCGACATTGTAGCCAGGAGTACTACAAGGGGACACGCTAGCTCCATACCTCTTTATCATTTGTCTAGACTACGTACTTAGAACATTGATTGATAAAATCAGAGAGAATGGCTTCGAGCTGACAAAGAAAAGAAGCGGAAGGTACCCCGCAAAAACAATTACAGACGCCGACTATGCCGAGGACAAAGCGATACTGGCAAATATACCCAACCAAGCCGAAACACTACTGCATAGTTTGGAATGAGCAGCCGCAGGCATAGGCCTCTATGTCAATGCACACAAAACAGAATATATGTGCTATAATCAAACGGATGACATCTCCACTCTAGACCGAACCCCTCTTAAACTAGTAGACAAATTCACTTACCTAGGAAGCAGCGTCTCATCAATCGAAAAGGACATCGACACGAGGTTAACGAAGGCATGGACAGCTATCAATAGGTTATCGATTATATGGAAATCAGACCTAACCAATAAAATGAAATGCAGTTTCTTCCAGGCAGTGGTCACATCGATACTGCTATATGGATGCACTACATGGACTCTAACAAAACGGCTGGAGAAGAAGCTAGACAGCAATTACACAAGAATGCTGCGAGCAATCTTGAACAAGTCCTGGCGGCAACACCCTACAAGACGCCAACTGTACGGCCACCTGCCTCCTATCACGAAAACTATCCAAGTTAGACGAACCAGACATGCAGGACACTGCTGGAGAAGCAGGGACGAACTCATAAGTGATGTATTCTTATGGACTCCCACACATGGCCGAGCAAAAGCAGGACGACCAGCACGAACATACATTCAGCAACTATGTGAGGATACGGGATGTAGTCCAGAAGACCTGCTTGAGGCGATGAACTATAGGGAAAAGTGGCGAGAGGGTCAGGAATATCCGTGTTACCAGCACGACATGATGATGATGATTATAACAAAAACTTATTTGAAAATACATCATTTGAAATCAAAATTAAAAATTCCACAAGAACTTTCTTGTCAACCTAATAAATATATATATATATATATTGATTAAATAACAAAGATACACTTTGTCTATTTAATTTTATTTGGATCCTTTCAAGTTTCCTGACAAGTTTTTTAATTCTAGGTTGGAGTTGTCAGTAAATTTGAAAGGATCTTGATAAAATTATATAGAGAAAATGTGTCTTTATTATTTAATCAAACATGCTTAAATGAAGGATTGCTACCTAACTATATATATATATATATATATATATATATATATATACACACACACATACACTTATAAACACAGATAAATACAAAATATGCAGAGAGACACACACAAACATGTATGTGTATCATGTATTTATCCATATTAATTACATAAATACAAAATGTAAATGTGTGTATGTGTATCTATATATATATATATATATATATATATATATATATACACGCACACACACACACACACTTATAAACATAAATACAAAAGATATGTATGTGTATATTTTGTATTTATCTTTTGTTTGTAAGTGTGTCTATCTATCTAAGTTTTTTTTATATCATCTATCTGTCTATCTATCTATCTAATTTATGTTTATGAGTGAATGTATATGTGTGTGTATATTGAATTTAGTTATTTTTTGTAAGAGAGAGAGAGGGAGACTGTGTGTGTGTGTGTGTGTGTATATATATAATATGCAATGTATGTGTGTGTCTTCCTCGCCATGCATCTAATATAATGATTTTCCAGGCCATTTTTTTCTTGCTGCATGTTAGATATACATATACATGTAATCG
>CAUZXS010004368.1:20000-21381 GCA_963585895.1 Sepioteuthis lessoniana | reverse complement strand
TGTATGAATAAATAGATTACCGAAAATTCCATGGTCAACTAAAAAAATAAAATAAAATAAAATAAAAAATAAAACAAAGAATCCTATTTTTCAAATTACCTATTTGAAAATATTTTTCTTTCCACGCATATATTTTCCCCATTCATATCTGCTTTTACAGAATATTTGCATAAGCGCATGATATTTCCCGCTTTTTCGTGGTTTACCTAGCAGCACACACACACACACACACACACACACACACACACATATATATATATATATATATATATATTAGGGTGGCACAGAGGTAGAGTCAATGTTTCTTAGTATCTGTCAGTTTCTTGCGTATGCGTTTATTAGTTAAAATTTTTGTTTTGTTATACGTATAGACGAGAAACCGAGTTACCAATCACTTTTTTGTTCTATCTCAACGTTATCAGATGTTAAACATATATATATATATGCTTTATCCATGATTTTAATCACTCATATTAAAATATCCATAAAATTCTTAAGAATACCTGAAAGTAGAGCATGAATCATAAGTTTTTAAAAAAGTAGAACTTTCTTTTGTTTTAGTCTCGTCAGGGAACTCCGAGATAAAAAGTAATTAACTTTGTACGTATCACAGAATATTCATTCATAAAACCAAGGATATATATATATATATATATATATATATATATATATATATATATATATATATATATATATATATATATATATATATATATATATATATGAGATAGGTACATAGACACTCTGACGAATAGATATAAAAAGAAATCAATAATGAAGACAGATAGACAACGATTTAAATGTGTGAACAAGTGTATAGGATATACAGTAATTATTCCATTCATGTGGAAAATATATCATTCGGTTTCAATCCTTATGTGCGTCCCGCAGTCTTAACATAAAATTAAGCTATATCAATATAATTTTTATTATTAAACGACTGATCAATCCCCCGACACACACACTCGCATACGCACACACGCACACATATATATATACAGAATCACAGACACGCAGCCCACACGTTCATATATATATATATATATATATATATATATCCTTTATACACTTTTGGGTATATAAATCTGTGGTATGCGAAAGCATTTTTAAGGCTGGTTTCATTCTTTTACCCAGATCCAACCTATATATATATATATATATATATATATATATATATATATATATATATATATATATATATACAAAACTCAATAATATATTCTGTTTCTATCCATGAGAAAGTTTATGCGGATGGATGAGGTTGTTTATGCTTGCGTGATACTATAATGCTTCCATAATTTAATTCTATGAACAATTCCGTGCTTGTTCGCAGTTTTCATACAGCAATTACTAATTGAACATGGTTCATCTTCATAGATAT
>CAUZXS010004368.1:0-15000 GCA_963585895.1 Sepioteuthis lessoniana | reverse complement strand
TTGTGCATCTGTGAGTGTGATTTTTGAATCCAATTAGATCTTTTGTAAATATAAGATCTAAATGACATCATGCACACAGAAACTCACAGAAACAGACACATATATATACGCTCTCTCTCTCTCACTCTCTCTCTCTCTTTCACATACACACACACACACAAATATACACACACAGACACACACACACACATATATATATATATATATATATATAGAATGAGACTATCTTAGTCAGCATATGAACTTCACAGCCGATCTTCGTATATATATATATATATATATATATATGTCTGCTCGTTGTTTACTTGCTGTCGAGCCAGTTATGTTTGATAAAATCCTTGTATTTGTATAAGTTTTTATACAGAAATAAAATTTTGTGTCGGCGATGTAAAAACTATTTACGTATAGATATGCATTTTGGCGAATGCATATTTATTTCATATATATATATATATATATATAATGAATGAAGGTATTCGGCAATGGATTTTTCAGCTGAAAACAGAAGAAAATTATGGTATCATGTGATGTTCATTCTGAATATTTCAACGTAAAAAAACAGCATTTAAAATATTTTAATGGTCTGCATAATTTAAAAATTTTCCCAATGCAGTGCAAAACGTTGCACAATCTCATGAGCTTGGAAGGAAGTAAATATTACGGTGAGATTTGTAGTCAAAAACTCATTGCATTATTTAAATTGATTTTAACGTTCAATATCTCGTTGAACAGTTTCTGTATATATATATTTTTTAATTTTTAATATTCGGTGAATCAACTAAATAATATGGGTCGTTCGTTTCTGTATATTTTAATCAGAAATAGACTTTTGTAAATTAATATCAGCATTGGATTATCATTTCCTGATAACACGAATCATCTATTTTATATTTATTATACATAATAGTTTCAACGGAAGAATGAATGCTTGTTTTATCCATAAATTTATATACGTCTCATTCCAATATTTAATTTTTCCAGAATTAGATTTTTTTATTTATTTTAGTAGTATCTAAATTAATGATACGTGCAATCTTAAACAAGTCCTGGCGGCAACACCCCACAAGACACCAACTGTACGGCCACCTGCCCCCTATCACGAAAACTATTCAAGTTAGATGAACCAGACATGCAGGACACTGCTGGAGAAGCAGGGACGAACTCATAAGAGATGTACTCTTATGGACCCCCACACCTGGCCGTGCAAAAGCAGGACGACCAGCACGCACATACATTCAGCAGCTATGTGAGGATACGGGATGTTGTCCTGAAGACCTACCTAGGGCGATGAACGATAGGGAGGAGTGGCGAGAGAGGGTCAGGGATATCCGTGCTACCAGTGCGATATGATGATGATGATGATCTAAATTAAGGGTGACGGTTTATTTGTTTTTTTAAGGAATGTACAAACATTGTGCGAAGAAAAAAAGTTATAATAGATATGATATATCCACCATAATAAAATCTTCTTGATTAAAGAATATGATTAAAAAATATATCAAAAAATGATTTAAATTATTTTAATTAATTTCTTTTCAAATCCCATTCTCGCCGTAAGCAATGCAAAAACACCCAAATAATTTTTTTCATGCAACATCTGATGATAATCATCAAGACCAGAAATAAATTGATAATGACACCAAAGAAGTGAATTTTCTTCTTTTTCTTTTAATATAAAAAGAAAATAGATAGATATATAGATTTTGGGAATTAGATCTACTTAAATCAAAGTGTGCGTTTGTATATGTAAGGCAAAATGCAAACACACAAAAGCTACTACATAGTGCCTGATAATTCCTGGGCTGACGCGGTTCGCCTGTTGGCTGAGCGGTATGATACAAAGTCTAACGTAAAGTTGGGCAGATTTCGATCCCAGCTTCAAGCGTCCTACGTGTCTAGCCTCCCTGAAGAGTTGTGATGCAACGAAACAGTCTGTCTGTAGATGACAATATATATATATATATATATATATATATATATATATATATATGTGTGTGTGTGTGCGTGTGTGTGCGTGCGTGCGTGCGTGCGTTTCACTAAATATAATGTCAAGGAATAAAATTTAGATCTAATATTTGCAAAAGAATATAATTGGCTTCAAAAATCGCACGAACAAACTCACACCCACACCCACACACTCTAACTCATAAATACGCTCGATGAGCCGAGTTGAAATCATGGACGAGGCTCTTCGAGTTTCATGTCTTTGAGAAATGCGTTAACCACCCACCCATAAGCCAAATAAGACAGAGATTTTGAACATTACGTTGGTTTAATAGTAGAAAAAACTCTGAATTCAAACTAGAAGTCTGTTGATTTTTATCAGTAAGAGTTTTCGGACTATTGTCTTCGTCTTTATTGGGCTTTTTTCACAATGTTTCGGCCGCTGTATCCTCCGACCTTCCTTAGGTGTCTCCTGTTTTTCTGCGCATAGAAATGATTCAACCAGGGATATCATTTTTTAAAGTTTGACTGTTGATCAAACCATGCATAAAGTCAAACTTTAAAAATGATTTCCCAGTTTGAATCATTTCTATGCCAAAATAAACAGGGGACACCTGAAGAAGGCCGGAGGATACAGCAGCCAAAACGTTGTAAAAAAAAGACAATAGTCCGAAAACTCTTACTGATAAAAACCATCAAGCATCGTCTAAGAAATTTAGACAACTAAGGAGCGTGTTGGTTGGATCTTCAACACAGTTTACACACCACATGTGTGTGTGTTCAGCTGCATAACTATAGCAATATATATAAAACATATATCGCTTATCAATATCTTATTTACAAAAGTTATGTGATCATAAATTTCGTTTTATTAACAAATTCATCTTGGCGCGTATTTGTTTCATAACTAAACTATTGGTTTTCTCGAAGAATGTTTTCACGTCTTATTCCAAAACCCTTCTATTGAAATCAATCAAGATATATTTAAATATTTTTGCATGCATTTCTATAAATAAATGTATATTTGATGAAAAAAAGCAAGATACAAAAATGTTTTAAGTGTTACTTTATTTTCTTTTTGTGTAATTAAATTATTTGTTTCAAATTTTCAAAAATGACATTGTTTAAAACATGCCTTTACAATCAAGCTTACCCAGTAAGAACCCCCAACGAGTGTCCTGGATATGACACTAAATCTGATGAGGAGGTTCCAGCAATGCTGGAGCTTTGGGGAATGTAGAGTACGCCTTTATTGCCATCACTCCCAGGTCCACTCTGGCCCGGAGTGGTAGCACCTGATAAGGGTCCTATCTATGGGTTTAATAGAACTAATAATATACTTAAGCTAAAATGAATTGTTTGAGTAAATTAAACCATACTTACATTTGAACTGCGTGCTTGTGCTTAACTGAATTGTTTGAAATAGAACTGTTTTACGACATTTGAAACTGTATTTACACTTAACTGAATTGTTTAACATAGAACTGTTCTGACATATAACAGCGTGTAAACAAAATCTGTACTTTTACAAAACTGAATTAGCTGAAGTAGAATTGCTTGACTAAACTGAATAGCTCGAAATAAAAACTTTTTTTTTTTTACAATTAAACTGTACTTACATTTAAACTGTGTGCTTTGCTTAACTGAATTGCTTTAAATTGAACTATTTTTGACGCTGAAACTGTACTTACACTAAACTGAATTGTTATATATAACTGAATAGTTTGAAATTGAAATGTTTTTGACAATTAAACTGTGTACTCATGCTAAACCAAATTGTTTGCAATAGAACTGATTATTTACATAAAAATGGATTTGGCATTAAATAACCTACAATGGTTGATATGCCATAAAACTAAACCAAACCAAACCAAACCAATTACAATCAAGCCGTTATCATCTAGATACATTCAATGAAGAAATAAGCTATGGGCTTTAGAAGATGCATTCCTATAGCTTCCGTCAGCCAGATATTAAGAGAATAAGGCAGAAACAAATGCAAAGAAGCGAGAGTTTGCGTGGCGTAGTGGTTAACGTGTTGGTTTGAGACATTTCTTGAAATGTCTCAATCCCTGGTCGAGTCATACCAAGACTTAAAAAAAGTGGTACTTGATACCTCCTTGCTTAACACTCAGCATTATAAGGTACGTATCAAGGGTAAAGTGGAGCAATCCGGGGAAAGAAGTTGCGCCCTCCCCTACTCATCGGTGTAGTAGCTGTTGAAAAGGGAGCCTTGGGGTCGCCCTCAACTACAGTCTCTAACTTACTACTTACTTTCTGCTCAAAACAGCTTGATAGATGAAATATCTACAATATTAGGTTCTTGAATTGTAACTCAACTCTCAACAGCATCTTGTGCACACACCCTACACACACACACACACACACATATATATATATATATATATATATATATATATATATATATATATATGCACTAATCAAGTCATGCTGATGGCATTGATTCCCTTGATTCACACTTATTATTCGTCCCTCTCGGCCATAACTCAAAGTAGGTCATCGACATGGTATCCTGTATCTACACAGACTTGATAATTGTAAGTTTTTGCTGGTCAGTCAACACTGGTAAGTCTACGTGTAAGAGTCTGCAGGAAAACGTTGCTTAAGAGTTTCTCCTTGCTTCTCCAGCATTGCTCTTGTGGTCATGTTCTTCTAACTTGAATGGTAAGAGACTGTTTTTTAAATTTTAGATGCAGCCAGTTTCTCTTGTGCATTCAGCTTTTAGTAGTCAAAACATTCGTGCACACACACACACACACACACACACACACACACACACACACACACACACACATATATATATATATATATATATATGTATATATATATAAATATATATCTGTGTATGTTTGAGTGTTTATGTGTGTGTGAGTTTATGTGCGTTTGTGCGTGTGCGTGTATTTCTCTGTATCTTTGAATCTCCCCCTCACTCTCTTTTGTTTAGTGTTGCTTTTTTCTTCATATATATATATATATATATATATATATATATATATATATATATGTGTGTGTGTGTGTGTGTGTGTGTGTGTGTGTGTGTGTGTGTTATCTTAAATATCAGTTTATGATTACTGTCATTAATTCATGCAATTAATTTTTGAAGCAAAGAACTATTTCTAGTTCTTGCATTAGGCTTAAAAAAAGAAAGCTTAGAACATATTTACTCAGGTAAAAATTAACGCCATTTGGCAAAATTTTGTATTATAAATTCGACCTATACACGGATCCACTCAGTATAAACTCCTAATATTATTATTACCAAATCTAGGCAGAGCTTATGAAACATCTACTAAAACAAAATTATACATTAACATGCTTTTACACGAAGGAGCTTGTTCTGAGCTATATACGTGTACATACACGCAACCAACTATATTTTTGTGTGAGCCTGTGTGTTTTTTTGATTTTTTTTTTTGAGTGTGAGTGTGAGACTGCGTTTAAATTTGTCATAGTAAGTCCGTAATTTTTGTAGACAATTTGGTACGTGCAAGCGTGTTCCTTTTGGAACATTAAAACTTTGTGTTTTGGTAAAAAAAAGAAAAAGGCTGTTATGAATCAAACGCCAGAGGCAAATACCGAAATTTATCTCTTCTGAAATCAGTACATTGCTGTTCGAGGCCTATTTTATTCTTACCCGTCCAGGCCTTGATAAAGGACCTTACATGTTGTAGTTAAGGTCTTTACAAAAAAAAAAACAAAAAAACTTTTTGTCATGCTCATAGGAATATTATAGCTCCAGGGTAAATAACTTGCTATACAATCTCATTATCCTTTGTTTTCCCTTAAAAACATGAAAAAAAACCTGTAATCTTAAATAAATTGTAAAATTTAATTAAAATTTTTATTTTGGTTCTGCCCGAGGTGTGTTAAGAATTTATCGACAGAGAAGCTTTATTTACCAAGACAGAAACAAACAATGTTAATTTTCTTCATAAGAATTCCCTAGACATTGAACGAAATTATTCCAGCGAGCTTTCCATGGGTCGAACCACCTTTTAAACTGTTCATTTATTTGCTGTTACCTCTTATAATTTCTTTCACGTCCTCTGGTCTTAACTTTAAAATAAAAACTTTTCTGTCCAGAAAACGGATCTGTTTTGCATAAATGGTGCCGAATTAGCTCGATCTCGACGTCAAGACCTGTTTAGCTGATGATGCAGGTTGATTAGGTGTTTCAAGTCTCTATTAAAATCTTGAAATTTAATTTTCATATTCTAAAATACCTCATGATCTCTCTAATAAAACAAATTACTGCCAAATCCATTTTTATACATATAAACAGTTCTATTTCAAAAATTCAGTTTAGCATAAGTACGCAGTTAAATGTTAAAACAATTCTATTTCAAGTAATTCAGTTTAGCATTAGCACAAAGTTTAGTTCTATTTAACTCATAGATAGGACCCTATCAGGTGCTACTACTCCAGACCAGAGTGGAGCTGGGAGCTATGGCAGTAAAGGGGTACTCCACATTCCCTAAAGCTCCAGTATTACTAGAGCTTCAGTATCAGATTGTTCATTGTCATAATTCAAGACACTTGTTGTGAGAGTCTCTGCAAAGATGCAGTCGGTGTATTCTACAAGCCCTAGCCGACTGAGGCATGAAATAAAACAGAAATTCTTCCAAGTTGTCTCTGTATCTGTACTACTGTATGGTTGCAAAATTGTGGCTAACGTGCTGGACTATGGAAACATAGTACGCGAGTTCGAACTAAAGTCGCTCTATTATCGTTGAATTCGGAGTAATACACTTGAGAAAATTACGAACGCCCTAATTCCCCCAGGTATGGCTTAAATTGTACCACTACTTTTCTTCATACAAGGATGGTTTTTGTATTACATAATTCAAGCAGGGTGATATACCGTGAATCAAACAAATCAAAACGATTTAACCAAACACAAGGAGACAAAGCTAGATAGAAACAACACAGGGGTACTGTATGCCGTTTTGAATAGATTCTGGAAGCAGCACCCGACAAAACAGCAATTGTACTACAACTTACCTCCCATCTCGCAAAGCATCCAAGTAAAACAAGCTGAACATGCTGGAAAAGTAGAAACTCATAAGCAATGATCTTCTATGGACTCAAATGTATGGACACACCAGTATTGACTATCCAGCAAAAAATTATATCAATCAGTTCTGTGCAGACACTGGATAGACGGTAGGTAAGGATGGTAAGTGTGCGTGTGTGTGTGTGTTTGTGAGAGAGAGAGAGAGAGAGAGAGAGAGTGAATGAAAGTCAGTGGAATCCGTGCTATCAGCCCGTCTTGATGATGGAGACGATGATGTTGATGGTATGGAAATAGGTTACATGTGCAGTAATAATTCATAGCTCTTACAAATGCGATTGCTTATAAAGATAAAAATGCACAATGTGATTGTTTTTGATGAGATTAATGCACTGATAACGTGAGCGATATTTATTTCGGATTGTAGGTTCTTTTTTATTTTCCTATTTCAACGATTTCAATCAATTTTTTTCAAGTTTTACATCCTTTTTCTGTCTTTATATCACTTTTTATCTATCTTTCTCGCTCCAGTTCTTTCTTTCTTTCTTTCTTTCTTCCTTCCTTTCTTCCTTCCTTTCTTTATTTCTTTCTTTCTCCAGCTTGTATATATAATTTGTATATATTTGTATATATAATTTGTATATATAATTTCCTTTGTTTTTTATATCATATTTGAAACAATTTATTTATATTTCTTTCTTGCGTTTATCGAATAATTAATTCTTTCTTTCTTTCTTTCTTTCTTTCTTTCTTTCTTTCTTTCTTTTTCCAGCTTGTATATATAATAATTTTTCCTTTGTTTTTTATATCATATTTGAAACAATTTATTTATATTTCTTTCTTGCTTTTATCGGATAATTAATTCTTTCTTTCTTTCTTTCTTTCTTTCTTTCTTTCTTTCTTTCTTTCTCCAGTTTTTATATGCAATAATTTATTATTTATTTATTCTTATTTCATGTTTTCAACCTTTAAGTTGCATATTTTTTGCATTTAAAATCTCTTTCTTTCTTTCTTTCTTTCTTTCATCTTTCTTTCTTTCTTTCTTAAATCGTTCATTTTTTCATTTTAATTTTTCTGAAATTTGAAAATATAGTTGGTCAAATCAACGGATATTGGTTGATAAACATGAAATGGATGATAACATCAATGATGTTAGTCGTCTCAAAAAAATCTGTAAAAATGTTTTAGAAGAAAGATGATGAAAAACGTTAAAAACTAGGTAGAACGCATCGAAGATAAAAATATGTAAATACGTCAAGGTGAATATTTTTTGGAAATAAATTTATTTTTAAAAATAGAATATTACATAATGGAAGACGAGAGAAAGAGCAACGAAATTAAAAGGCAAAACAACAGAAAACAGTCAAAGAAATAAATTTTAAAATGCTGGTGGAAGGATTTGACAGAAACGAAAGTTAAGAGAAAAAAGACAATTTAGAAGGAATGCATAGCAACAATATTTAAACACAGCACTGTATTACTATATACTCTGAATCCAACACGTCGATCTTTAAAGATTTATATCTGAGAATGAAAATAAAAAGCTGATCAATGCGTCCTTCCTTGGGCTTTCATTGAAGGGAAAGATGGAATTATTACAAAGAATGAAGACATTGGTTTAAAGAAGTATGGTACATTTTTTAAAGAAAAATGAAATAGTCTTAGAAAATGTTACGAATGTTTTTAAAGAAAAATGGGAAAGTTTTTAAAACAGATGAAATAAGTTTAAAGAAAAGAAAAATAGTTTGAAAGAGATGGAGTTGTTATAAAAAAACACAAAAATTTTTAGAAATTCGGGACAGTTTTAAAGAAAAATGACAAGTTTTGAACAAAGATGTGAAACTTAGATAAAGAGCAGGTAGCTTTGGAAAAGATGACATACTTTTAAATAAAAATGGGATAGTATAAAAGAAAGGTGAGAAAGTTTTAAGGAAAAATGAGATAGTTTTAGATCGGACAGTTTTAAAGCAAGATGGGATAATTTTGAAGAAGATGGGAATGTTTTAGAGAAACTTAGGAGAGTTTGAAAGAAAGATGGAATAGTTTGAAAGAAAGAGGGGATAGTTATAGTGAAAGTTGGGATAGTTTCGAAGGAAGACAGAATATTTTTAGAGAAAGATAGAACAGTGTCAGAGAATGATTGGATAGTTTCAAAGAAAGACGGGGTAGTGTTTGAGTAAGATGGGATAGTTTTGAAGAAAGATGGAATAGATTTAAAGAATGTTGGCATAGTTTTTGAGAAATTTGTGATGGTTTTAAAGAAAGTTTGGATAGTTTTGAAGAAAGACGGGGAAATTTTTAAGAATATCTGGATAGTTTTAAAAAAAGATGTAATAGCTTTAAAGAAAAATGGAATACTTTTTGATGAATATATGATAGTTTAAAAGAATGTAGGGAGAGTTTTAAAGAAAGACGGGATAGTATTAAAGAAATATGGACAGTATTAAAGAAAAATAGTGAGTTTTATAGAATGATCGCACAGTTTTAAATAAATACGTGATTATTTTAGATAAAAAATGGGATAGTTTAATAGAAAGATGGGGTAGTTTTAAAGTAAAATGGGATTGTTTTAAAGACAATTGGGACACTTTCAAAGAAAGATGAAACCGTTTTGAAGGAAGTATAAGATAGTTTTAAAGACAGTAGTCACAAGTTTAAGGAAAGATGTTTTAGTTTTAAAGAAAGACGGGATAGCTTTAAAGAAAAATGGAAATGTTTTAAATAAAGATATGATACATTTTATGTAAAGATTAGAGAGTTTTAGATAAAAATGGGATAGTTTGAAAAAAATATAAAATACATTGAAAAAAATTGTGACTGTTTTAAAGAAGGGTGTGATTGTTTTATATCCATATTGAATAATTTTAAAGAAAGACGAATCCATTTTAAAGAACGATGGAACAGTTTTAAAGATTGATGGGACAATTTTAAAGAAAGACGAGATTGTTTAAAAGAAAGTTGTTGTTGACCTAAAGTGGACCAGGAATGTGTCATGTGCCTGATTTAAAATAAAAAAAAAAG
This sequence comes from Sepioteuthis lessoniana, assembly GCA_963585895.1. Classification (NCBI taxonomy): domain Eukaryota; kingdom Metazoa; phylum Mollusca; class Cephalopoda; order Myopsida; family Loliginidae; genus Sepioteuthis; species Sepioteuthis lessoniana. The sequence continues at coordinate 5,003 of CAUZXS010004368.1, read as the reverse complement.
ATATGGTATGAGTTCAAATGAAATATAAACCACTCTTAGAACATTCATTATAGACATTAAGAAGGCCGAAGAATATATTGGTCAAAATGTAGTGTAAACATCAAAAGTAAGGAAGTGTTTAATTATCCAAAGAAGTTTTTCGCTGTTTAATAGCTCATGTGTAGGGTTCAAGGAGTTAAAGATTCAAAGGCTAAAAGAAAAGAAAGAATTGTGTATGATGAAGAAAATAAAAAAAATAAAAATAAAAATTAAAAAAAACAAGAGAAAAAAGACTGAATTAATGAGTAAGCTATAGCCAATGAAATTGACCTCGAGATTCTGTTTCATTCGAATCCAATAAATGAATAGGGGTTTCCTAGTGCACGTTTATCGAAATGAACGTTCATACAATGACACGGTGACATTAGCAAACTCCACACTTTAATAAAAGAATAGCTAATACTGAGCATAATAACAGCATCAATAGTAAAAAAAGAAGAAAACAATGACAAAAGCAGCAGCAGCAACAAAACAACCATAAAAAAAACAAAAACATATTTGCCAATGTGTCTTAATCTAAGTTCTTAAAAGTAATCCGCCAACGCTAAGTGAAATAACGTTATTATAAATTATTCAAAAAAGGAAACAGTAAAAGAAAAGAAGAATGAAATATAATTCTGATCTCGAACTGATTAGAATTCACTCACAAACAAATGTGGATGTTCGAATATAGAATCTACATTAATAGGGATACGTACATTCTATTATGTATAATAAAATAATTTTACTAAAGGCACTTTTGGGGAAACATGCGTATTGTAACAGAAAACTACAAAAGTAAAAAGAAAAAGAAAAAGAAAGCATAAACAGCATATACATTGGGCAGATCCAAATTAACACAAATATAAGAATGGATATTATTGAGTTATGGGATTCACTTACATATCTTGAAATTAATTTTCAATTTTTAGCCCTTGAGATATCCAACGGGGATCAATACTCATACATATATGGATATGGAAAAATATATCACAGTAAGACAAGAAATACGCCCCAATAGACGCGTTTTCGCAATCCGATAATATATAAACATTTGAGATATGAATGTACATCTACGTTTTCTGTCACATAAAACAATCTCTCTCTCTCTCTCTCTCTCTCTCTCTCTATATATATATATATATATATATATATATATATATATATATATATATATATATATAGGAAAAACTGGAAATAAATCTGACTGTATGAAAATGTACAGCGATGAAAAAATACGAGGTCGTCAAAGGATGATTTTGTTTGTAGAAATATTTACCAACGTTAATGCTTCGGTTTTAAAACCGTCATTAGGGCGTGTAAGCTACTAAATGAAACGAAAAAGATAAGAAAGTTTTAAAACATTCGATTTCTATTGGTGGCATTATGTTTCAAATTTGCTTTATGCCACTGGCGTTCTATAATTTATTCACGAAAAATGCCACAACAACACATCTCTCTATCCATCTATCTGAGTTAATATTTCTATTATTCAGTTTATATATAATTATTATAGATATTCCATAATATATCAATCCGTCTTCATCAGAGTTAACCCTCTTTTTATCTCTGTCCGTTGAATTTGATTATCTTTTTATATGTCTTTCGAAATAGAATTAACGATGATGCTGAATTATTTTAAATAAATTATTTTGTAACTTTTCCACACCAATCTGATCAATTAAGGAGACAAATTGAAAAAAAAAACCCAGCTCTCTGTGGTATTGCGGTTTAAAATGATTCTAGATTCAACTATTTTCCGACATTTATTATGTTTATACACTAACATCTGATTATTTTTTTTAATCATCTTTGATAAAACCGTTACTTATAACAGCTCTTTTATATTCTGTTCTTAGCTCGTAAAGTCATTTTTTGATTCTATGGAAAGTTTCACCCATATATTTTTAATCATATTCTAGAAATGGGATTTCTTCCTTAATTCGGTGTGTATATTGTTATTTTTAAAATTAATTTAATTCCCTAATAGTCGTTACGTCCATGTGCAGGATTTCGTTAGATAATGTCACTTACGGAGGTATGTCGTACTTGGTCGACTTTCTTAAATGATTTATAAGATGGGATACAAGTGACCGTATAGCTGCTGTTTAGTAGGGTGTTCCTTCCAGGATTTGTTTAATTTTGAGTTTGTGTTTGATATTTTCTTTAACGGCATATCAACCTCTGAGGCACATTTAATGCAAGAAGAGTTAGATTGATTTTGGTTTTTTGTGCATAATTTATTATTTAGGGTATAAGTTTAGGTTTATTTAGAAATTATATTTGGCTATATTTTGATTGGTTTGGCTTGGTTTTATAGCATGTCAACAATTTCAGTTTACTCAATGCAAAATCCATTTTTATACATATATGAGTACAGTTTTCTTTACACCCAGTAAAAAGTAAAAACAGTTCCATTTCAAACAATTCAACTAAACATAAGTACGCAGTTCAAATGTAAAAAAATAGTTCATTATTAGTTGATTTGATTTTATCTCTGGATTTGTTTAAAGTAACAAGTAGAATTTTCGTTATTCTCATAATTGCTAAAATATCATTAAGAATGTTTTGACGCTGATTCTTTAGTTGTTGTATCTTATTACCTCAATTACCATTATATACATTATCATTATTTTAGCCATTATGTCCTCAAAGAATAGTTCTGAGTCATTTCAATCATCCTACATTTCCTTTGGATTTTTACCTTATTACCTGCGTCTGTGGGTTCACAGAAGATGGTCAGTAGTTATCGCTGAAAAATGAATGATAGCATGGCCTTTTAAAAATAAATTCAGGGCACTTTTCTCAATATCGGCACTGTTAGTCGCAACCTTAATTCTTTCACGAATTTCAAATTTATCCCAACACCATCACAATTCTATGACCATCTGCTATCATTGGCACCGTGTTTGTGCTGTGGTTATTGAATCACATTGCTTGAGAGCTTTATCCTCAGTAAATTCCTTTTACTTCTCTTTGGTTTGATTTGGTTTCTTTGTTTAATGTCACATCAACCTTGTGAAAAGACTATTGGTTAATGTCACATCAATCTGTGAAAAGACTATTGGTTTAATGTCACATCAATCAAGACTATTGGTTTAATGTCACATCAATCAAGACTATTGGTTTAATGTCACATCAATCTGTGAAAAGACTATTGGTTTACTGTCCCTTCTGCTACCACCTCAAAGATCTCCTCTAATCTTTCGGAGGTTTCATTCAATGCCCACGCTAACCTTCGAGAAGAATAGTAGTTGTACTACTGATTTGTAACTTTCTCAGAACTAGCTGATTTTATAACTTTCTCAAGAGTATTTGTCCAAAAGTGAACATTATAATACAACTGGAGTTTGAACTTGCGTACTACTATGTCACAGTCCAGCACGTAAGCCACAACACTGTGGAAAATCCCCTAATACTTCTTAGCAAAAGCTGTTTTCCGAGCTCTTGAGAAAGGTTCTATAATTTTTACAATTTTTAGAATTCATTTTCTGGTACTGCAAATTCCAAAAGAAGTTTGACCTTCTATACTATTTCTAATGACTATCAGATCTGGTCTTATCTTTCATAGTTGGGTGTTTAGTCTGAATGTCAACGTCTTGGAATACATAGTTCTTTTAATTTTCTTGCACAAACGCATCCTTTGTTGATACCATCTGTTTATATATTCAAACTCGAATCTTTTGCTCAATCATGAGTATTGGTCTCTTTGATCTATCATCCAGTTTTGGCATTTATTTTTAAGGAGTGAGGGGTTATGTTTTACTTCTTTGTATATTTATTTATGTGTTTATGCTTGTTCTGACCAACCTATAGATGTATACAGCACATAGAAAGAATACAGCGTCTCTAATATATCTCAAAATCAAGTTGCCTCACCTAGCGAATACCACGAACTTAATTATGTTTTTTTCTGTATCTGTATCTACGGTGAAATAATTATTTTCGAATCCATTGCTCCTCAGAAAATATTTCAGTATCCATGATTCACTACGGTTTTCACTTTATCTTGTATGTTTTCTATGCTTACTCAGATAGAGGGATATAGAAGGAAAAGATAACTTTTGTTTATTTTCAAGGAATTGTACTTATTCAAATGAATAAGTTCTGATCACCATTTTGAGTTCGAGAGACGTGGGTATCTTTCCGGTTATCATCAAAATCATGAAAAAAAAAACCAGAGAACTTTTAGATCTCTCTCTCTCTCTCTCTCTCTCTCTCTCTCTCTCTCTATCACACACACACACGCACACACACACACACACACACACACACACACACACACACACACACACACACACACACACACATATATATATATATATATATATATATATATATATATATATATATATACTGTTCTGTCAGCGATTCTTAGAATATGCTGTCTTTATCTTCAGCAGAAAGGAAAGACCCTCTCTACCCCAGAAAATGTAAGTGGGTGCCTGGGTACGACACTAAACTGCATCTGATGATGAGTCTCTAGTTATGAAGATCTGGGGAGTATGGACAATGACATTTTTCCCAGGTCCACTCTAATCCTTGAGTGGTAGTACCTGATAAGTACTCACTTAGGAGTCAAATAGATTTGTTTAAAAATCATTCTTATCGGATCGGACTGTGCGGAAAAAATATCTTAAGAAACAGCTACGAAAAAAGTAAATATAAATATTGTGAGCCCGATTCCATAACTTCATAGAATTAATAAAACTGATCGGATTGACAGCCATAAAATCAATCTATCAATCAACCAGCAAGCCAATTACAACCCATATGAATAGGAAGGGGGTTCTCCAAGAGTAGTGGCTAACGTGCTGGACTGCAACGTCATAGTAAGCGAATTCGAAATCCATTGGTGCTATTTCGTTCTCTTTTGGACTAATATCTTAAGGAAAAGTATAAACACACTTATGCCCCCACTTATAGTTTTTATATTACCTTTGCCGTTTTTCTACAAAGATGGCTTCGGTATGAAGTAATCCACG